>JAPYYW010003465.1:0-14859 GCA_030522545.1 Cremastinae sp. A BG-2022a | reverse complement strand
AGTCAAAATCTGTCAAAAATTACTTAGTTTTGAGATAATAGAGTCGCGGCCTCTCGGCTGTAAATGGACTTGCCTCGAGTCGCTGCCGCGACTCTTGATATGACAGATCTTGGTATAATGTTGTATAATGTTGAAACTATACTTATTATTTTATAGTTGAATAAATATGTATTTTTAAATCTTCGTTCATTGGTCGTGTTAAAGTCTAAATATTTGGTCTAAATATTGTGCTCATTTTATGAGAGAGTGCAAAAAATTGTGATTTTTAACAATTAATATCTCGATATTAAAAATATAGTGAAACCCTTTTAAATTTGATACACGTATGTCCACCATATCGAAAAAAAGTTTTGCCCGAATTTTCAACAAATTCTCATTATTATTATGGCGTAGTATTAGAACTACCTTGATGATTGATCTAAATTAGTGAGATTTTGATCATCAGGTCAGTGAATTATATATCAAAGAAAATTTTACCCAAATTTTCAACGAATTTCCATTATTGTGACGAAGTGTTAGAACTACCTTGATGATTGATCTGAATTAGTGAGATTTTGATCATCAAGTCAGTGAATTATATATCAAAGAAAATTTTACCCAAATTTTCAACGAATTCCCATTATTGTGAGGTTAGAACTATACCTTAATGATGGATCTAAATTAATGAGATTTTGACCATTAGGTATATAAGTGAACTGTATTTATAGACAAGTTCATTGAAGTGTCTTCAGTCGAAATCTTACGGACGAAAGCAGCAGCCGAAAGCTGCTTCGCGACGAAAGCTGGAAACCTTTGCGCGATCGCCGGCGGGCGAACCTCAACGATTCTTCGCCGGAGGCCGGATGCTCCGAGTGCAAGCCGTGATAATAAGCCGCGCGATAACGCTCCATTGTTCCGCGAGCAAGATTTCGTCACAATTCCCCGGCGCGTATACCGTCCCAACGGTAGCAGATTACGCTTTTCCATTAGCGGGCGCACGCAGAGGCGTATTTAATGATCCTCGGTTATGATTGTGCTGCGTTATCTCATACGCTCCCATATAATGAAGGACTCTCCGGAGAATCGTATAAACTTTCTCGCTCCGATTCCATATATACCGTGGACACTTTTGCGAATATAATCTCGGGCGCCTCGGAAAGCGCGAGAAAATAAATAGGAAAAAGCTCGTCAAGATCGACCGTCGCGATTGCGAGTCGGATTGATGATGCCAAGAGATTGCGACCGAGAGAAAAAGGTATATATATATATATGTGTGTGTCTGTGTGTGGGAATATTTATACATATATATATATATACATAGGTAATGAAAATTCACCGCAAGGATGGATATTAATGGTTTTCGGAAATTACGCTTAGCGCAAAATAGTGTAGTCATAAAAGCGAGCTTGCGCGCGGCCATGGGCGAGAGTTCGCCGGACGAGGCGACGCCATAGTATGCGCTAGAAAAAAAGAGAGAGAAGATACGAAGCTCGCGAGCGGTAAGAAAATCCGGCATTAGAATTTAAATTGAATCTGCTTTACGAGGTGCTTTGGGTCGCGAGAGAGAGAGAGAGAGAGAGAGAGAGAGAGAGGCATCAAGCTTCCATCATTTTCCTTCGATACTCCGCCCGAGCCCTTCGATCTTTCGATTTTTCCATTTCCCTCCCGTCGTTCCATCTTCCGTTTTTTCCCACTACCCTTTTTATTCCGTCATTCACCGATCCTGCATACCCGTTTCTTTTATTTCCCGAGATCCTTAATCCACTTTCTCCCTCACCTCGCGAATCCCCGCCGAAAGTTTTCGTATCGGCCCCACCCGCCGTCGAACGATGGGAAAATTTCGATGAGGTTGCAGAAACCAAAAAAGGGCAAAAAGGGAAGAGAGCATGATCCAGATTGAGAGATATCGCGCGCGGCGGCTCTGATATCGCTTCTCCGATATTCAATCTCATCTTCTTTCCAACTTCTCTCTTTATCTCCCTCTTATTTATTTCCAGAACTTTGAATACTCTCGCACACGGTATGTTCGCCATCTCCGCGCCCGTTTCTTGCCAAAAAATCGTCTCGTTTTTCAAAGGTCGTCCAATTTTGCAATTAACGCGTTTTACATTATTCTTCTTTATTCCTTTTTTTTCATCTTATTTTCTCTCCGATTCGATTTGTTTCGAATGAAATTTTGGGACTGGCTGAAAGTGCGCGATTCCGGAGCGTTCGAATCGATATGGGGAGAGGAAGGAAAAACTTGCGGTGCAATCGGATGCCCCAAGAACGTTGGAACAAACTTTTCCATCCCTTTCTCGCGTTTCACCTTCCGCGAGAAAGCAAAATCGTTTACGACAAGCCGAAAGTTCGACTCTTCCGGGCGAAACTCTCGTCTTTCATATTGACGAAATTTCGAACAAGATATTGGCTCGCGATGTAATTTTCAACGGAGATCCAAATTGTTAGATTTATTTAGAGAGTGCACTATTTCAAACACGATATTTCCATTAAAAGTAATTTGATGCACTTTTATATATAATTGTGCGAATGAAAATGGTTGATAATTTGCGAAATATGAGAGCTATTTTGAAACATATTCTTATTTATGTATTATTTGAACAAATTTTAATAAATTTTTTTATTCTTGTTTAAAATTGCTTTAATTTCGAGCTGAAAACAATTTTTTTCGTATGTCATATTTTTATGATTTTCATTGAGGATAAAAATTGTGAAGGATCTGGACGAAGGACGAGAATGTATGAGGACTTTGATGGGAAGTGTCGCAAAGTACGAGAGCAGGAGGAGGTTTGTGAAAAAGCGATTCGAAGCAGAAGTCTGAAAAGAGACTCCCGGGTATCGAGGAGCTTCCTGCACCGAACCTTTAAACGCAATATCGAAGGGGGTTCTGGCGAGGAGTACCAGGAGGGAAAATCTGACCTTCCGTCCACGAATATACCAGCTCCGAAATCTGGAGCTCCCGAAGTATAACCGATCGAAACGGCAACGATTTAGCAAGATTCCACGATTGGATTGGGGATTTGATCAAAGTTGGCCAAACCGGGCGTCGTCTCATTTGTCTCTCTGCGGGAATGCGCTCTAGAACTATTTCGGCGATATTGCCAGGGCGAGGGTGTTTCATCGCGTGAATTTCCAGTCAAAATCATCCCCGACTTATGAAAATGCGGAACGATGATTTTGCCGAGTCGTACAAATTGGGGCAAGTTCGAGGAAGTGAGGGGGATGAGTCCTCATCCATTGGAGAGTCCTTTATGCGCGACCGTGGATGTATATCATTAGCATCGCTTTAATAGACGCCGGAAACTTGCTCCTTTGGCGAAAGCTTTCCGGAATACCCTCATGCGAACTGGAACGATGATCTCGCTTCTCTAAACAATAACCAAGACAAATTGCTTCTGCGAACTTTTTGAGCACCAACCAGAGAGATTGCACGGCGTCGTATCCGAGTTTCTGCCTACACGCCCAATCATATCCCATTTTCACCCGTATTTCCGCTCTTCCTAACTCGTAAACAACTTATATACCCTCGCAAATAATCAAGAGAAGTCACCTGTTTATTTTGTTTGATTGAAAAAGCTTTTTTTTCGTACTTTTCATTTTTATTTAAGAATAATTTAAAAATAATTGTTTTTTTGTGTGGAATCTGCTGTGAAATTAAATAGTTGGATGATACTTTGCTATGTTATTTTTAATTTTTCGATTACTTCTTTCTCGATAAAATCGTGTATTTTACACTCACTCAACTCCTATATATGGAGACAAGATCGATTTTGTAATAAAAAAATCGATAGTGGAATAAATAAATATTTATCTTTAAAAATTTAGTTTTTGTCCGTGTTAAAAAAAAACATACATATTTTGTTGTTGTGAATAAATGAAGTGCGCGATTGTTGGGATTGGCGCGAGGGACATTTATCCTTCGTGTTCGTCGAATTTTGTCGTGGCCCTCATTTTCGCGTGCAATCGGGAATGCATAAAAATGGGAAAGTGAAAAGAGGAAAGAGGGAAAAAGGTTTCTCTTGGAACTCGTTGGTTAAACGAGTTGGATTGATTCGGGTCTGGCCTCTTGAGCACTCGCTAATGGTGCTTGCACGATCAACTTCATGCTCTCCTTCCAACAAGCTCTCCGCGTCGCCCTTCCGCACCGGATTCCCAACTTTTTCCTCCAATTTCCAAGAGACCGCGCGCTCGCTCCAAAATTCTGTCTTTTTTTCTCCCCTTTCCATAAACAAAGTTCCGAGTTGATTTTTTCCCGGAAGTGAAAAAGACGCGGCGAAACGAGAAACAGAAACTTTGATTTTAATCATCGTTCTCTCAAAGAAATATCGATTTTACCCCCGCGCAATCTATATATAGTATATAACTCGTATAACACGGGAGAAAAGAGCATTTGAATGGGTAAACAAGAACAGGCGAGCTTCGCAGGGGGAGCGAATGTTTTTCTCCTCACCTCGGATATTTTATTCGGGCGAGCGAAGAAAAGTTCCCAGCGAGGTTTGATTCGGTAAGGAAACTTTCTTCTGGACAGGAATACAGTGTATACTAAAGTTTGGCACGACCTTCGTTTCCCTCCCCCCCGTTTCTAACCTATTCTTCGAGATTCCAAAAGTTTTTCATCAGCCCGTTCGCACAAAGAATGCCGAACGTCGAGCGAATAATGAGAAAAACCAGCCACGAACATATCTCGCGAGTCGTCGAAAATTTCGATTTCCTTTTAACGAACTATACAAGTTGTGAAGAAATTTTATTTAAAAAAGAATATTTGAGTTTTTACATTTTTATTTACAAATGGGGTTACGAACCGAGAGTCAGATTTCACGAGTACTCGTTCAAGTTATCGTCAAAACACGAAAAACATTGTAATTAGTTAAATTTGTATCTTTGTATTGGGCTGTAAATGTAGTTAAAAGCAGAAAGTTAATTATTTTGTAACGAAGCACTCTGTGAAAATGAAAAACAAGGTAATTGCAATCTCGCGTCGTTGAAATTTTCGATTTCATTACGAAAAAACGATAAATTATATTTAAAAAACCCAGAGTGAGAAAATTTATCTTTATATTCCATTGAGAATGTGTAGTTATATAGAAGCAGAAAGACAATTTTTCAATTAAACACACTCAATGAAAATGAAAAACAAACTAATTGCGACCTCGATACGTCGAAATTAAGCGTTGATTTCGTTCTACCAAAAACAATAATAAATTGAAAGAATAAATGGAGAATGAGAAAATTTGTGTCTTTATTTCGGATTGTAAATGTAGTTAGTGAGAGGAGAGGATACAGAGCCGGAGAGAGATTTCGGGTGGAGCAGCCGAGAATAAAATGAGCGGGTTCCTGCCTAATAAGAATCAATTCCGTGTTAAATGGCGCACGTGAGTAATCGAAGGGAGAACGTTTCTCGCATACGAAATCGAACGGATCGCCTCGTCCGGGAGTGAAAGGACGACCGGGAGAAAATCCGAAAGGGGCGACTCTGTGTATTGGAACGGCTTTCTTTCGATCGGGGGAGGGAATAAGTTTCGATGATAAAGTTCGAGTCGGCAGAGTGGAAGATCGATCGCGATCTAATGGCTTGGAAAGTGACTCTCGGATTTTAATGATTTTCTTCGAGTTCGTCGGAAAGTTTTAAAATTTCTCCCTCTCTTTCTTGCTCGCTGGTCCAACTAAATGCGGGACAAGTGACGAGGAAGTGCGGGATTAACGAGAGCGACTCGTTGGCTAAAGATCATCGCCCGGCGGGAGCCCCGAGGCCCGAAACGAGGGGAGAGGGGAGATGAAACAAGAATATTTAATGCTAATTATTTAGCACGCCCGGCGGTGACCGCGCGCGTCTCACGTTCGCCGCTCTCTATATTCGCCCAACGCGGAGTGCACGTCGACGCAACCTTTTCCACTGGGTACTCGCCGCCACCTGCGTCCCCATTTTCCTCCCTGCCTCCTGGCCGCACACGACGATAATTCCATTATATTCCCATTATTTATGCAACCAAATTTCTAAATGCAACGACAAGAAGCTCGAAAATTTCTCCTCGTTTTGTGTGCTCGCCTGCAAATTGCCGAGGAGAATCTGCGGGATGACTTTTCAGAGTGTCGTGAAAAAATATATATATATATACGTACTGTATATATACAAAAATATATCTTATAATTTTCCCGAGGCGAAAGAATTTTCTGTATAGAAATAAAATGCATTGAAATATTCTGAGAATGCAAAACGTGTATGGGGAAAAAGCTATTTTGCGGTTCTTTGCGCGTATTGGGTGAGAGTTATTTTCTTTTTCTTGGATATTTGGGTAAAATATGGAGAGACGCTACGGATTTTTCGATTCGGATTCTCCGGGCAATGTCTGCGAAATTAAATCCCCTTCTCGTAACGATAATTCGCCTCGGCGAGAAGAGAAATTGAATGAGCGTAACAGTTGGTGGCTGGCTGGAAGAGTTAATTCCGGATAATAGTTTGGTAATCTGTTGGCGAGGAGGAAAATGGTAACGGTCTCGTGCGCAAACTACGCACGGGCTATCGAATTATATCGCTGGTAGACTAAAACGAAAGGTAAACGAGCCCATACCGGTCAACATCCCGAACAAAATCTCTCCCTCGAACGAAATCGACGATAGCGTACAACTGTTTCGGCCTAAACGCTCCAATTCTCCCCACTCTTCATTTTCCACTCGTTTGGCTCCCTTGAAATCCGCATCAGCAGCTAGCCCTTCCATTTCACCAACCAGAATCATTTTCCATATTCATAAAGATACATATAGTCTGCTACCAAAAAGTCTGGTAATATTGCCAAAGATTATATTACACATTATATTTATATATACATTCCGATTAATAATGAAAAATATATATGATTTCAGGTCATTTTAATCATACAGTGAGTGATGAACGACGTTTCGCTTAATGGTAATTTCTCGGGCAAATGGGAAGCTTGTTATTTAAATTTTCAATAAAATGGCAAATTCGATGGAATCAAAATCGATGAGAGACTATTCGAATTAAAAATGAATGAGTGGAGAGTGAAGTATTGTTAACGAAATTAAAAAATATTCCCTGGGGTGTTTATTAATCCTTATAAATGTATAATAAAAATTGATTTTTCCGACTCAAAAAGGACTTCATTGTGTTGCAATATCTCGAGTATACCTTTTTCTATTTTTTTAAAATTTCATCAATGTAATTAATAAATGTTATCAAGCAGACCAACAGTATTGATTAAAAAAGAATGAAAATGAAATCGAGTGAATAATTCAAAATTGATCATTCACAAATTCAATTCGAGATCGACGCGATTTAATTTTGAGTAATGAGTATGAACAAGAAACAATAAAATCTTTGAAAAACTGATATAATCCCTCAAAACCGTATAAAATGTATAATTTTTATAAACTGTATGGGCAATAATAGTAAATTGGATGAATTTGAGGTCGACGATGGGTAATTTTGCTCGGAAATGTCGGTTTTCCTCGATTCGATGGGGGGCGGGGGGGGAGGGGGGGGGAGAGAGAAAGAGAAGGAATCGAGAGCAAGCTGCTCCGGTGCAACATGGCGAATATGAATTTCGCGTAAACGTAAGTGGTCCATAAATTTGTCAGTGAAGAGGCTCGAGCTTCTCCCCGCCGTTTTATGAAGTGGAAACCTTTCTTATATAGAGGGCATCGTATTTTTTCTCGCTCTCTTTTATCCCTCTCCACTCGACGTTTTCTTTTTATACACCTTGCCGTACTTTTTCCTCTCCACTGATAGCTTCTCCTCTCTCGTGCATAGTCCGCTGCCCTCTGTTATTTTCCCAAGCACCAGAAGCACCGACATTTTCCTATTTTATTTTCCATTTTTCACGCTACCTCTCGAGACTCCTCGCTCGCCCCTCTGCCTCACCCCCCACCCCCCCAATTCCCTTCGCGTTATCTCTATTTCGCAACCTTTTTCGCATAAATTATGCAAACGAAAGACGCCTATTGCACGGATTCGCATGTACCCGAGGATAATGGAGTTTTTTTTTCCTTCCCCTTTATTCTTATATTTATGCTTTTTCTCCCCTCCCCCCTCCCCCCCTTCGTCCCTTCATCCCCTTTTACTCTCTTTTCCACCTCTGTACACATTTTTCCTCTTTCTCAGAGGCTTGTGGACTTTGCGAATGCAAAACATCTTATTTCCAGTCGTCCAAGGATTTATCCTGGAATACAAGTGCGTATCAGCAACGTCTGACCTCGCGTGACTGTAAAATGTAAAGCAAGCGTATATATAAGAAGAGAAAGAAAAAAATAAAAATGCATGTATTTTTTGTCTCCTTTTCTTTTTTCTTATTCTTTGTTACTCTTCTTATTCTTCATCTAGTCTTTTCGTTTTTTTTTTTGAAAAATTTGCCTCGTTCGATTCGAGTGAAAAAACTTGTTCAATTCGCGGAGGGCCGAGTTCGTAGTTAAAAATGGATTTAAATCGCGGCGAGAAGGAAAATTCAGGTTGCTCCTGATCCGCCCGAGTTAGCCTAATCCTCTTAGCGAGAAAAGTTTAAACTCGTTCGAGTCGTTCCCCCGCCGGTTAACCGGGGCGGCATCTCTTCGCTGAACTTTCCCCGGAACTTTTCGGTACTTCATTGCGGCTGACTAAACGCGGACACCGTTACTACTTTCCGGTAGACTCCTGGATTTAACCTCGACCTTTGCGACCGTGCTTGCGCGTCCATGTATATCGCCCTGGCGATATACTTTCACGCTTCCTGCGTCCCCGCGAATAAAAGCTGAAATAACTATTCCACCAGGAATTTTTTCCGAATTTTACACCTTGAGATTTCTTCCGAAGCGCGTTTTACTTTGAATTTTTTTTCACGAAATAATAAGCTTGACATATATTTTCTTGGTATACGCCGCGTGTATAACGATTCGCGCGAAAATCCTTCCAATTGAGTTTTCCTTTGGCACGGTGTACTTTTCACGAGGCAATTCCGAATAATTTCGCGATCCGCTCTCATCACGACGGCTCGTTTATTAATTAGCTCCGCGCTAATGAGCGTCTCGTAAAAATTCAATGCCGCGACGGTGCAAATCGCATTAGCGTTTCGAAGAATTCCAAAGTGGTGATATTTTTCTAATGCCCGATATACGCCGGGAAAATCTTTTTGGCGTCTGCGAGGATCGCGGCGGGGGAGGCGCTCGCTCGACGGGAAAGAGAGAGATTTGAGGCGAAACGGCAGCTAAATTCATTCAACGAATGATCTCAATAATTGCTGTTGCCAGGGCGAGAGCAGAGCGCGAGGAGAGCTTCCATTAAGCGGAATATCGATATGCAAATGTTGAGTGCACCGAGCCGTGAGTAAGGCCGATGCGCCGTTCGCCGAAAGCCTCTTTTCTTTCCGTGAGAGAGCACGCCGCCGCCGTCCGCGTTTTATTCGGGCGTCCTCCTCCGCTTTTATATATACTCTATATAACTTATTATTTTTACCCGAGTTAAAGTTTTCGACTCTCGCGAATATTACGAGTGCTAAGAACGTCTCGCGAAAGGGTTTCGCCATTTTCTTTTTAAAGAATTTTTTAATTTATCTTGTGGCAGGAATGATAATGCGTTCCCAACTCTCTTGTACTTTTTTTTTGTTCTAGATTCTTTTCTCTGTTGCAGCCTTTCTTCTGCGCGTATAGTCTTTTTTCTACAGTTTTTTTTTCTCAGCTCTCTCGATATCGCACAATTTATTAACTCCAGTTTTTTACGCAGTACACGTTTTTCATTACTTTTTTTTGTAGTCGTTTTAGTATTTCCGCGTAATAGTTTTTTTACAGTTGATTCATAGTTTAAATTGTTCTTTCAGTTTCTACAAATTTTCTTTCTACATTATATTTATAATTTTTTCGATTTTGTTCCCGTCAATAATTTTTTATATATTTCCTACGTTTTTCGTTTTTATCAATTTTTTCTATCGTTTTTTTTGTACGTTTTATTTCCTGTCAGACTTCTACGTAGTTTTTTTCCGGTAAATTTATTCTCCAGTCGTTTTTTGTAGCTTATTTGCGGACCTGGAGTTGGCTTCCGTGCACTTTTTTTCGACATATTTGACGGAATTGACGTCCTCGTGACTACGGGGGGGACAATGAGTGGAGAGGTTGAAAAGGGTCAGGCGGCGCGGTGACGGGGGTCATTCGAATGTGCGTTACGACTCGGACAAATCCGCGGGGGAACGTAATGGCTGGTAGGGTAAGAGAGCGAACGAGAAGTGGGGAAGGGAAGAGCAGGGAGCAGGGCCGGTCGCGCGGAATTGGCCGACTAAACCAGCCACAAGCACGCTACTATCGGCGTCTGTGGCTTCGACCCAACAAACCTTAATTCTCAGTTAGCCACAGGCGCTTTTAAACCATCAACCCATTCGATCGTAAAACCCTTGCGAAACTCCGGCTTACCGACCAACTTGCTCCAACAACCCTCGAGCGGGCTGCACTCGAATTTGTCAATTCGGCCGCGCGCGCCCCGAGATTTCTTTCTCCGCCGGCGCGCAAAATAAAAGAGAAAAAGGGAGAGAGCGGGGGGAGAGTGGCGGCATAAAAAAAACGGATAAAGATAAAATAAGGATAAAAGGAGAAGCGAGTGGATAATTCAAATGGATTCACGGAAAATGCCGCGTCTACGAGGAAAAATGTCCGCGACGGCTGGATCTCCCGACGTGGAAAAACGTCCGATTGTTAACTCTTATAAATGTGAGCTGTGCGTTAAACTTGTCACGGGGAAGAATCTTCTCGAGAAAAAAAGAAGAGCGCGCGGCCCTTCGTACCTTCCAGCCCTTTTTTTTCTCCGCTCTCGTCCTGTTACACGTCGTCGCTCGCAAGCTCATTCCCGGACTCGGAAAATAATTCTTCTGACAAACTGCCCGGCCTGCCAGCCAGATAAGGCAATGGCCCGTAATCTCTTTGAATATGCTTTCTTATTTCTTTAACGCGCGCCTATTTCTCTTCTCGATTGACTCTGATTAATTCACCAAAAATTCATTAAACTTCTAACAAACTCTGCTCTCGAAATAAAATCTCTAGCGTACAAGTCTCGTAGACTACATTTTCATTTAATTCACTCGAGAAATTATTGTACGAAAAAAGTAAATTCTACAAAATTTAGTGTACAGACATTTTTTAAAAACTATTTTAATTTTAAATTATTTTCCCCGCAGAAAAAGAAAAAAATTACACAAGACTGAAAAAATAATCTATATTCCGCATCGCATATTAAATTAGGTAAATTTGTAATAAAATTAAATTTTAAAACCAAAATGAATTCCACAGAATAAAATCTAACGACTCTCACAGAACGTTGAAACAATTTTTTCAATAAATTATCCTGAAAAGAAATTTATATACAAGGTGGAAAAATATGATTAAATTCATCGACGTAAAAATGAGATAAAAATGCATTCAGGACTAAATTTAAACGAAAAGAAAAAAATCGTCGAAATAAATTAAAAGGAGAAAAAAAGGGGGAGATTGCGAGAGCTTTTTAGCGAATATTCGTGCGAAAAAGGTCTCTCGTGTTCGAAGCTATATAGGAGAAAAAGGACGAAAAAAAAGGAGAAACGGAGGAAAAGGGAGGCGATATAAAGCTGGCAAACCTGGATATGTTTATGTGCAACGTGCGGCATTATCCATCTGTATAACGGGGGCAGGAGAGGAGAGGCGCGGAGAAAGAGAGCGAGAGAAGCTTTGACGAGGGTGATGAATACGAGCGAAGCTCTGGCACGTACACTTGGTCGTCGTTGTTGGCTCTTCCTTTAGCGGATGTACACAGGTATATCCCGAGCCGCACATCCCGCTGGCTTAACGCTTAGAACAGTACACGTAAATCGATCCCCGTTCATCCGTTGAGAGAACACGCATCTGTCGAGCGAATGTCTCTCTCGCGTCTCTCTCCTCGAGCCCCCCCCCCCCCTTTTCGTGACCCAAGACGAAAATTCGTCACAATTCGACGTGACGTGTGTCTCTTCCCATATCGTTTTTTTTTATTTACCCTCCTCTACGTGTTTTCTTCTATTTTTATTATAATACTGTTTCGAGTATCAAGCCCCTACCATCCAAGATTGGCCAAAATATTTTCTTCATTTTCCAAATTTTATTCTCTATATGCTTCCCGTTATCACATTTGACAGTTTTTATTATGAAAAAGTGTATGTCATCTATCTTCGAAATTATTTGTGGTTTCAACACACGCAGTTATGGGATATACACTTTGACAGTTATATAATTTTTGAAATTTTTTTTATATGCAGGATTTCGTTATTGTGGCCTCTATACTTTTTTAGTCATGATTTTTATTTGTTTTTTAAGGGACTGAAGAGTTTGAATGATGAAGAAAAAAGACATTCTCGCCGACATATATAATGATGCGTTAATCAGCGTTTAAGCATCTTCTTATATAATTCCGTGTGTAATTTGGGGGAGTCTCGTTTTCCGTTGAACGTGCTTGTGCTCACGTCGAGGCTTGTTTTTCCCGGTGGAGGAGGTTCTCCACTCGGCATTCCGCGACACTCCGGCGGACGTCGGCGTGAATCAGCAGGCTCTCCCGTGCGGGGCTTCAAAAAACCGACGCGGAATAATGCGAGTTTTATTGGGCGATAAATTCAGCCCGTTTGTGATCTCAGAGCTCCGATAACTTGGGAAATTCTCGGTCGAACTCCCGCGTCGGCGAAATTGATTAAAGGAGAAGAGGGAGCGCGACCGGGTGACCAGATAGGGAGAGTGTATGGTTTAGGGCCTCCAAGGAGCGAGATAGAGCCTAATCTCGGATTCATCGATATACAGAGATAGCCGCGGCCGAAGACCGGGCTTGCGCCTTATTTGCATCCGGGCGCCTCTCGACGCCCAGGAAATGAAGAACCTCGGGTATCAGCGACCTCCTTACACATTCGAGTTATCACCGATTTAATTAAAAACATTATCCAACCATTACCTCACGAAATCACTCCAAGACGCTCTTCAAGATTATTATTGCTCCGCATATATACATTTTACTCCATTCAATTATTTTGATTACTTGCCAAAAAAATTCACTAAATAAATTCATTATAAATATTTAACTAAATGAAGAAATCAAATTGTGATAACGAAATTTAAAAATTCTTACGAAAAATTTATCTTTCAAAGGAACATTTTATTATCTAATTTCTTTATGCTATATATGCTTAATTTTTCTCCAATATGCTACTATAAATTGATTGATTCTCGGTTCCATCCATTTATTTTCTGTGCGTTACTCTCGTTGTATTTTTGAAAAATGTATTTACAAAAAAAATAATTCATGTGAATACAAAAAGAATATATTCACATATGTATTACATATGTAATTTAGTTGATACAAGAAATTTTAAATTGATGATAAAATATTCAATCATTGTCACTACAAGCTGGTAGTTTACAGTGTATTTTTAAGAATAGCAGCGAATAAAAAATAATTTGAGAGAAAATTCAAGGGAGTTTAAACAGCAATTAAGAGATGTAGTTTCTGTTTTTTTTTTGTTGTTTTTCAGACGAGGTGCCAAATGGACAGGAGAGAGTAAAAAAATAGCGACTGGCGCGAGCGAGAGAGGAAGAAAGTCGTGTGCGAATGCGAATTAGTCGGACGCGGAGGATTAGAGCTCGGAAGAGACGTTTCCTCGTCGGTGAACGGCTAGACACGGGAAGTGCGAGATAGGAGAGGGAACGGGGACGGGGGGAGGAAGGAAAGGGCCTCGGACTGGAGGAAGAAGCCCGTAAATTGTCGTCTTATCGCGACAGGGAGCGCGAAACGTGGCTCACCGTCTCCCCGAGTCATGTCACAGCTTCTAACGGCTTACGAAATCTTGAACAAACCGCCGGAGACTCTCAATTCTCCGCGAAACAGTAAATATACGAATTCACGAAGAAACAATACGTTTTATTGCCCAAAAACAGGACAAAAATAACTACAACGTATAAATTGATAGGCAATAAAAAGAGGACAAAAAATGTATATTCACGATTTCGTGCAAATAATTTTCCACATAAGAAAAAATGTTAAAATTCGAAAAATGCAAAGTCTGACAACTGTGAAACCGTTTAGTAATCTTTTTCAAATTTAGACACAACAATTTTTTGTATATTTTTCTCAACTAAACAATGACTAAAATTTTTTTTTAATTCGCCAGGTCGTTATAATTATATATACTGATGATATTTCGAGCGTGGACGAATATTTTCGTGAGTTTCCGCATTCGAGAAGACAAATTCGCCCAGCATATAAGAGCGTAAAACGAGAGGAAATAAAAATTCCGAATTTGTTGCAGGGAGCTATAGCGAATTTTCGGGAATGTGAAAAAGCTCGCCCGGGGAGCTACGGAGATGCTTTGTAATGGCACGAAATTGCGGGAGAGAGAATTTTCGAGCGGTATATTCGAAAGACGTTTACACGGTAGGGGCTGGTCCGCATTAAATCTTGCCTCGCGTGCGCGGCAGTCTCACTGTCGCTCTTATTTTCTTTCGTTCGGAGCCTCCTTTATATCCGCCTGGATGAGGCCACCCTTGTGGAACTTCTCGAGGATTCCCGGAAAAAACGATACTCCGACCGGAAATCAAGACGGGACTCCTGAAAGCGACTTGACGAAACTCCCAGAGTCCATTAACGATTAACGCGAGCCAAGATGGCACGCGCGCCTCGCCTTCGAACCTCTCGAGCGTTATTCCGACTGGAAAGAGCTCTCTCACTTTATTTTTATTGCAACTCTATCTTTCTTTATATATCTCATTTCCATACTTTTCTGTATACAAATAATATTATCCTTCAATTTTTATATGTATACTATTTATCAAGAGTCGCGGCAGCGACTCGAGGCAAGTCCATTTACAGCCGAGAGGCCGCGACTCTATTATCTCAAAACCAAGTAATTTTTGACAGATTTT
>JAPYYW010003464.1:0-25296 GCA_030522545.1 Cremastinae sp. A BG-2022a | reverse complement strand
CGACCGATTTCGATGAAATTTTGGGAGATTACTCTCAGTAATATTATCGGAAGGATATACCTAAAGTTTGAAAGGTAGCGTGTAAATAAATAATTTTTTTGGAGTAAAATATGTCGAAAAAAACGGTCGAAAATTTGAACTTTAAAGTAAAAAGGCTCCCAAAAATTCAATTTTGCATTTTGTCATTATTTTTTAGATATATCCTTCCCCTTAATATGTCAGTAAACGAATGACACTTGTTACAGCTTTTTCAGATAAACAGCAAAAGAGTGACAACTGCAGCACTTTTTGATGTCACGGAAAACCGGCGTCCGAAGACCCTTAATAACGCCGCCATTTTGTTGGTCATCCCAAAAAAAAATTATTTCCAAACTTGAATGCTATAATAAAATTATGTCAAAATTTGAAAATGATTAGATTATTTTATCCCCTCTAAAAAAATTCTCGAAAAATATCTATTTTTCACGCTTCTAAAGGGATTTCTGACCTTAATCAGCAATGAAATTACTCGAAAATCACAAAATCTTTTTATAAAAACAAATACAGTCGGATGCTCTGTATGATTGTATAAGATATATCAATACAAGCTGCGTATTTTTTATATATTAGATAAAATGTTCGCAAGGAAGTCAATCGTGAGACTTGTATCAAATTTTTCGTATAACAATGTTTACAAAAAAAGACAACAAGTTTCTTTCATTTTTCAGCACTCAACTTTTCCAATTTCGATTTTTTGAAACTTGGATGCATGTGAGCAAAATGGAATGCTGGGATAAAATAAAAATAAAGAAGAGCTTGATTAAAAGGATGCTTGAGGGCTTTTCCACTAGCTGTGCGGATGATGCTATATTTCGGTGAAGTTCGGGGCTCTCTCCAGTTTCTTTTATACTTTGGTAACCCTTGTAAAGCGATGACTATCCGGATACCGAGGCTCGAGAGAGACGAGAGAACGATCGTGGGAGGCACAAAAGTTTGACCTCTCTTCCCGAGACATTTTAGCGGAAATGAACGACCGAAAAAAATAACTGATTGTGAGTTCGAACAGGTTTCCGATTAAACTCTATTTATATCCTCATACTTATTTCCTTTCGCCGACTTTTCGCAAGCTCTCCGAATCGATGATGAATTCTTTCGATAAAATTAAATTACGAGGGACACAAAGCTGCTCTGCTCTTGGAATGAAGAAATAAATGACGAATATTTAGCGACGCCAGATTTAGTGGTTGCATTTCAAAGACAATAAGCAGTCGACTTCCAAGTCAAATTTTCGCAATTAACGCGCGGTGGGAATAAAGTGTCGCAATTAAGTCATGTCTGCAATGTCTGAAAGCATCGGCAATTAACTCGAAACTTAGAGAGTTATGGTTATATGCTACCGGTAAATTCGAAGACGAGGAGAAGGGCCGGAAAGCTCCTCGTGCCTCGCCCTCGAATCTATCACGTTGTAAAACATAAATCAGCGATCGTTCGTTCTCTTGCGCAACGCGTGCAAAAAAAACCTAGCCCTAAGGCAGGGCTATTTTATCTGCGAGTTTCTGATTAATCTCCGGAGGGAACTTCCCTTTATATCTCAACACAAAATTGCGTGTATATAAATCAACGAGCAAAAAATAGTAAAGTAATGTAAAAAATCGAATGGATATCGTATAATTGAAGGGTTTTTAAAATCGAGATTCGCGATGTAGAAATAACTTTTGAAACTCCGGTGCATGTTGCACGTAAAATCGCTCTCTGGAAAAAAATGTGCTAGCCTACTCGTGCTAGTACGCGAAGGGGTGGTTGGCCTGGCACGATTCCAATTACGGGTTGCCGTGCGACAGTACCAGTCTGGAATCCGGGGCATCGTCGTTTTTTCCTTCTCTCTCCGTATACCTTCTTCCTCCCCCTGGCAGAAACTATCTGACCCCTCTTCCGGAACGATCATTCTCAACCATTCTCTTCGCTCCCGTTTATTCGCAGGCGAAGTATACTCTCTGCTGTAGCCCCTTGTCGCAGTAGCCTAGAAAAAAAGTAAGAGGAAAGAGCCATGGAAGAATAAAATTTAATGGACTTTTCGAAAAATTCCTCCAGCTTGATTTAGATCCAATGTTACGTCGGGACACGTGCTTCTGACGTTTCCGCGATTTTTCCTCTCTGCGTCTCGCGTACCGAAAGAAAACTTTCGTTGATTAAAAAAACTACCTCTTCGACGAAAAAAGGGAGAAAAATGCACTTCCTTCGGAAAAAAGAGGGGCATAAAAAGTTCGCTCGGCTCTTCGAGAGTGGCTGCAACGAAAAAAGTTCAACCTGCGTTCTCGAGACGAGAGAAGTTAACGGCGTTACATACAAACGAGCCCAGGAACAAACGAGGCGCTTTTACTTTTATTCCTATCATCTAGGAACAGCAATTTTAGTGTCTAATTACGTTCAATATTCGACCAAGAACGGTTTTGTGCAAAAGAAGAAATCACGTAGCTATATCCTTTATGATGATCGAAATCAATGAAATCGAGTCGTAGGGTCGACGGTCGCGCGGATTCTCTTCTCTCGTGGCGAATCGATCTAACGGCTCGTCGAGCAATGAGAGAAAACGAGAATTCGAGACGACACGAATTCGAGCGTTTCCGATCGGAGTAAGACGTCGGGAGGGAATTCTGGAAGGTCGCTCCGCGCGACGTGGACGAGATGGACCGTTCGGTTTACGAGGCTCTTTCCGGGACTCGATCGGGAAAGGCTCGGAGCTTTTCTCGGAACATTCCGCCAGAGTTTCCGAGCAGTGCGCGAGAGCTAGTTTCCGCAGTGATTCGCCGTAAAGTATGCAAACGTGCAATCGTTGGGGTGACAACTTTTGTATAAACTGGCTGCGGAACGAGATGCGAGTCGTGCGTGCATTCGAGTTGGCATCCATTGGGGAGTGGAGGAACGGGGAAACGGCTCTTGCGGCATTGCGGAATATGTCCACCATAATGTCCATAGAGGCGTTTACGACGGGTAGTTATCGTGCGGAAGGCAAATGCCTGAAGAAGGAGCTTCGGACAATAGGGCTCTCGCTCGGATGCCATCGTTCAACCAGACACACCGGACGAGCCAAGGCTTTTCCATTCCTAACGCCCTGACGCCATGCGAAACTGACACGATATCGAAAGCGGCGCGACCCTTCCTACGAGCCTCGATCACGCTCGTCTGTCCGACGACCAAATATTCCAAGGACAGTCATGAACAACAAACACCCATCGCTCGTGGAAGCTTCATTCCATTTTCATCCAATTATGCTCAAGTGATAAAACACTTACACCAGTGTTTTATCACTATTTCCTAATTCTTTACTCTTAATTTTTGAGGTCTTTGTCTTTTTCATGCACACCGAGAGAAATCACGATTGTATATTTCAACGTAAAAAACTATGCTAATTATTTCAAATACATTTTGATATAGCATTACTAGCAGGCTACAGTAGCTCGGGCGCAAAGCGCTCTTGCGGAAATAAAAAGACTAATCCAAAATCTAGTTCTTTTGATTGTTTAACATGAATTCTGAGATTGCGCTCCGAATAATTACCATTTTTGTTATCTACGCGGGAAATTTTCCATCAAATAGGCTCTTAAGTAAATGTCTTAAAACTAATAACAAAAGAAGAGAAAGATAAGTAATAGCATTGATTATTATGCATGTTGAAGTGAGCGAATAAGTAGAAGTAAAAAGAACTCAGGATGCATCATTCTCCAAATACTCGTACAAACTTCGCTTAAAATTAGTTATAGATTGAATAGACGGTAATGTGAAAGAGAAGCGAATGCCAGAAATACTCAGCCTTCATTACAAAAGAGTACTGCAATGGAGCAGTACGAAATGCCGAAATTTGAAAAGTGGGAGGATTATAATAGCACGCGAAGAACGAGAAGGAGAAGGCGCAGTTTTAAATAAATCAGATATATAGAGAGGCTGCCCATCAGGAGTTTATAGATGAAAACCCCCATGAAATATTTACAACGTTGAGCAACTGTCAACCAATTTAGGCGACACCTAAAAGGAGAAACATGCTCATCACACCCAAGATTGAAAATAAATCTAATACATTTATTTACTAGCCTCTCGAGTAAAAGTTTTTGCTCACCTATCAAATCATTGTAAACTAAACAACAATAATCTAAGATAGGAAATATAAGTGAGGATATTAACGTGATACGCAACTCGCGCGATAAAGAGTTAGGATTATATTTTAGTCGATAAAGTACAAAATTAACACGTTTGTGAGATATTTAAAACATGCTTATTCCACGAAAGATTAGAAGTCATATAAACACCAAGATTGCGAATTTCATTCACAAATGAAAGAGGCAAACCATCGATTATTGTAGAAGGAAGTGTATAGACAAATCGATTTGATTGATATAATTAGAAGAGCCCATAATTAGCACTTGAGAGTTAGTTAAGTTCAATTTTAATCCATGAGATTGAGCATAGTTCGATATATTTTTCGCATCCACAGCAACTCTTGAGAGAGCATTGAGTAAATCAGACGGGCGGAACGAAAGATAAATTTGTATATCATCCGCATAGATAAGGCATTTGGTTGTAATATACATAAATTACTTTACCAATTTCATAAAACAGAAATACATGCACATTTTATTCGATCGACATTACAAATGATTTTAGCACGCTACTCACACATTCCGTATACATTTATTCCTTCGGCCTATTCACTAATATTCAACTTTTAAATTTTTGTCCTTTTTCTTCGTGTTCTAATTATGTTTTTTATACAAAAACAATCACAGAATAATAAATATTTTTATCGTCCCATACCGCGAGCGCTCCGATCTATTGGTTCGATTCTGCTTGATGGACTTTCTCCGGATTGACTTTATCTAAAATCCCACGTTAAGAGAGAGAGAGAGAGAGAGAGAGAGAGAGAGAGAGAGAGAGAAAGCAAGACGGAGTCCTCGAAGGTGGTTATGATTAGGATTACTGCGTCAAGGCTCGGGCGAGAGAGAAAGATCCGCACCGATTTCTCGATATATAAAGGTGCTGATACACTTGCGAGCGGTTCGCGAGCCTTTCGCATGTTAAAGCATAGGCGAGCCGTGTTCGCGGCGTGCTCGCGTCATCTGCAGGCAATGCTTAAGGTATAGGAGGCTCGCGAACCGCTCGCAAGTGTATCAGCGCCTTAAGGAGGGGTCTATTTTTCCCCCTCCATCTCGAATCGAAGAGTGCGACAGATTGATCTTAATTTCCCTCTCTCATCACCGAGCCGAATCTCATCGGGCTTGCCCGGTAAATTTCAACTTGTCTCCTTATATGGTATAAAGTAAACCAGCACCGATATCGTTGACAAATAAGGAGAAGAGCAAAGGACCAAGAACCGAGCCCTGGGGTACACCAGAACCTGTGCCAATCCAATCAGAAATGTTACCATTGTCATCTATAACTACTTGTGCGCGACCCGAAAGATACGAGAAAAACCATATCATCGTTATATCAGAAAATCTAAGAAACCATAATTTAGTTAACAAAAGAAGATGAGGAACTGTATCGAAATCTTTACTAAAATCAAATAATACAAGAATAGTTAGCATCCTATCATCGACGGGTTGCCTCACATCTTGACATAACTTAAGCAACGCAGCTTATGTACTAAAATCACGTCAAAAGCCCGATTCCATAGGATGAGCAATATTATGAATATTAACAAAATTAATGACTTGTCTATGTACTATTTTCTCTAGCAATTTAGAAAGTTCAGAAAGATTTGCGACTGGAGGAGTGTCAAAAGGCGAAAAAGGAGGATTTTTCTTAATTAAAGGCCGAATAAATGTTTCCGTTTCCGTTCCATAGGAGGAAACCTAGGAAGCCGTTTCCATAGCGAAGGAAAGATTCCAGTACTTAGACTCTATTATTGAAAATGACCAGCAAAAGAAGTAAAAGAAACAGGAGCAGCCTTATAAATCGAGTAAGCAGAAAGGGAGTCGGTCCTTGAGAAAGTGAAAAGGAGATATTGAACAGTAATCCACGTGTCTCTTCAGTAATGGTAGAAAAAGTAAAATCAGAAGAAATGGAAGGAAGTGATGGAAATAGATTAATATCAAAGCTAGGTGGCAAGCCTGGCGTATAACTAGAAATTTTTACGTAGTAAGAGTTGAGCACGCTAGGACAAAAGAAAGAGAAAGAAAGAAAAAGAGAAGTACGTCGAGGTTTAGTAAGACCAAGAAAAGATCATTCCTTCCAAAGTTTAGAGCTGTCATTGGGCACTGCAAGACGAAACTTAAAAAAAGCCTCACGAGCTTCACGTAATTCAACTCTCAGCGAATTTCTAAATTCACAATAGAGCATTTATTAATTAATTATCAAATTATCGATTAATTCTCGAATAGGAAAAAATAGTTGGGTGTGATACTTATTTAAAAGAGAACGTAGATAATTATTTTTAAGATCACGTCTATATAGCAATATCGTGTCGAGATGTTACTTATTCGGGACACAATCCAAGCACTCATATTGAAATATTCAAAAAACCATGGAAAAATCAGTTTTTTGGCTTATTCAATATGAACTCGTAGATTTCCTTTTTCTTGATGAAGTCAACTTTATTAAGGGTAATTTCTTAAGATTTTTGCAAAATAAAGAAAATGGTGCTAGAGTTACGTTAATATACATTGGGAAAAAATATTGGTTTGAATCAACTGAAATTTTGTCGAATCAACCAAATTTCAATTGATTCAATCAATATTTATTCTCAGTTTAGGGAAAGGGGGGAGGCAAGATGGGCTCCTTATTAAAAAAACAAAATGCTTGAAACCTCAGTTTTTCACTCGTTTAACTTTATTTAGTCCCTTGTGAAATATTTGGTGTTAATTTGCTGTGTCGATTATAAATAAAATTTAAAAAAATGTGGGCCAAGATGGGCACCCCCAAAAAAATTTTTATAATGTGAGTTTTTTTAATCGTATCGTATTTTTGTTTTTTTGCCATGTATTTAGTATAAAAATGCACTAACAGTTAATGATAAAAATTTGGAGCAAAGTGGACCTTTTAGAAATTTGAATCAAATTTTCTTGCTACTTTTCTATTCAATAACTAATTGATGAATTTGAGAAATATTTATTTTCATCATCAAATTTTCAAACATCTTACAATATTTAAAATGGACTGTGCATGAGATAATATGACTTGTATTTTTTTGCAGAAATCTGTATTATGAATCTGTGGAGCCACGGATCCAATATGTGATAAGTGCAAAAATTGGGCCCATGATTAATGTGCTGAGGTTGAGAATAAAATAGACAGCAAATACATTTGTGACTATTGTAAATGATTAGAAATTATAACAATATTCACATAACTCGTTGTAAAAACCAATGATTTAATAACTTATTTTCTTATATTTAAATTATTTTCGTTTTAATTAAATAAATCGTTTAGTCTTTTTATAAATTTTTGTATTGAATTATTCTCTATTTCTTTTAAGTATGAACAGTGATAAATTTAATTTCAATAAATTGCTTGACCTTGTCAAGTTGAGAGAAAAGCACAAGCTTAAGCGGCGTGCAATTCTGGAGAATAATTGTGGAAAATAATACTGTTGAACTCGTAATCTAGAGTTTACCCCTTCTATTCTTTACCATTATTCCTCATTTCTATACTTGATAAAAATTTTAGAACCCCATTTTGGTCGAAAATTTGGTCGATTTTCATGATGTGCATATTTTTTGTTTTGTCAAAATTAAATAAGATATGAATTCATAATAATTAAATAACTTTTATATTTGAACTTTTTTCGGATATGTATATAGTTTTGATACAAATGCATATATCATACATACATAAGTCATCGTTCGTAGGCAAGAAAGTGCAATGTTTGTGTGTCCTTCACCATGTTTAATTGTGAATATCGTAAGTCTAATACATTTTTTGTTAAATAACCTAAGATACTAAGAAATATATATTCATACCGCAATATTTTTATACCTGGGCTGCTAAGAATTTCACAATAAGCCTTGTTATTTTACTTTTATCACAAATTAAGATTATTCAACAAAAAAAATGAATTAGACGTACGATATTTTCAATTAAAAATTGGTAAAAGATATATAACATTGTAGTTTTTTGCCTACGAATGATGAAATAGGATATGTTTGTACAAAAACTGTATAAACATCCGAAAAAAGTTCAAATATAGAAGTTATTTAATTATTAAGAATTTATATTTTATTTAATTTTGACAAAAGGAAAAATATGCATCGTGAAAATCACATATTTCGCGGGAAAAAGTCTCAGCTTTCAGAAAAAAATATCAAAATTGAGCTAACATAGGCCGCATCGTCAGAAAAATCGTTTTTTCCACTATAATTGGATTTTTAAGGGTCTTCTGTTGCGTATATTAAAAAATGAATATTTTCATTGAAAAGCTGAGAAATTTTCCTACAAAAAGCTATTTTCCCAATTTTTGATAAGAGTAAGTTTTGTACGTTAAAAAAATTGATAAAAAAGTCGAAAAAATTTTTTTTTCACAAATTCAAAAAGTCATAACTTTAGAATGGCTGCATAATAAGAGCTAGAATTTTTAGGATATATTTTTTTAACATACAGAATGTATTCTCAAAGTTTAAAAAAAATCGAAGCGGGTCGACCCGTGAGAGAGGCTTTATTTTATATAGTTCTATATATCAATTGTTAAAATTTTTACATTTGGATTAGTTTACCAGTGTGTGTGCAATTTTTGAAAAGCTTTGTAAAATGAAGAGTATAATATAATGCGATAATCGAGTCGATTTTTTAATTATTTGCAAAATAGAAGGACCTTTGAAATTTTTATGTCCTGTTCAAACATAAACCCTTCGATGTATAGGTTCTCGAAAACCCTAAACTCACGATAATCCATCGGAAAGTTAAATTATTGATCCTTTAATGAAGAACCATAAAAATTCCTGCTGATCAGCGTATGGAATCTTCTTGAATCCCAATATTTTATTTATTATCAAATTGGAAAAGACATTTATGATCCTTTTTAAAAAGTGACCATCAATTATCGAATGTTATTTGTTAATTATTTTACAAAAAAAAATCATAAAAAAAGTTGGAGATGTACAAGCCAGACTATCTCAGCAAAAATTAAATTTTTGTTAAAGTTGCTAATTTTTTGTATGTTTTTATTTGACTTTTAATTGGTAACTTAAAATGTTTTATCAACAATTTCAACATTTTTGATTTTTTAACGCTTTGAAATTATTTTCTATAAAAAACGTACAGTTGCACGAACATAAAAAAGTATAAAAATAAAAAACCTCATTTTTAAAATTTATATTCAATACAAATGTAGGAATTTTTCATATGAAGGAATCCTATAAATTTCAGTAACTTTGAAATATAATAACTTTTGAACCATTCGGTAGTAAAATAATTTCAAATTTGGCACAAAATTTTGTTACACCCTTAGAAACAACATACCAAAATGTATCCAATTCTCATACTATCAATTATATATAGCTCATACATCCCTGAAAAAAATTATTAAAATAATTAAATTAAAAAAAACTGGCACGATTTTTCTCATCATATTTTAATGCATGCAATTAATTTAATTTCTCTGGAGTTCAAATGAATTTACGCGCTCATCGAATGATTGAATAGAGTAAAATAATTTCTCGTCGCAGTAAGCATATTTCTACCTGCACAAAATTATTTGACGAGAGAAAAAGGAAATATAAGGAGATTTAATGCAATAGGCGGTTTTACTTATTACTGATAAATGGAGTTATTAATGGACTTGTAGAAATAGGAGAGAAAGAGAGAGAGAGAGAGAGAGAGAGAGAGAGAGAACCGTTCATCAGGAGTATATTTTCCTATCGGCTGTCGAGATCTCGCAGACGTCTTTACTGTCGTACACGAGTAATGGATTGTGCAAGCTTATACATGGCATTTCGCTTCCTCGAGCTTCCTCCGCGCTCTCTCCTGCTGGGATCGTCCATTTCCGCCGAATACCTCGAGCGAAACTCGATAAAATTAAGGAATCCGAGTAGATTACTGATAAAAAGATTCGTCAGACGGAGGGAAAGTTATAGTCTCGAGGATGGATCAATTTCTGAGGAGGACAGTAACCTCTCGCCGAGAATACACCGAGTCTCTTCTCCATTATTCTTCCCTCATTCACCGATCAATCTAATCACTAATTACGCCGCCTGATTATTTTTTCACCCGGCAGGTATATTTCTGCCACTTTGCGCATTATCTGCCGATTAAATGAATTTTTTTTCCACTCAACCTCTCCCTGAAATCTAAGCAAACTTTAATAAGAGCGAAATAAATTCGCTCTCGTGCGAGCGAGTGAACTTTTGGCCCCGTTGTGAGACAAACACTTTATCTTTGTTTCAATTTAGATAAATAAAATGCACAAATATAATCACGGGAATAAAGTTATTCGAATATTATTCTTCACAATGTGATACATTTCTTGGTACAGAATTTTACCAAAATTTTATTGAGCGAAATCGTGCGCCGATGGAAATTTCGCGAATCGGAGAGTGAGAATGCGGTTTCGGATCGATGACCCTTGCAGTAACATCGGGTCAATCGAGAACTCGCGGGAACAAAAGAGAAACGAGCAGAGAGCAAAAGAAAACGGTGAGAAGTAATTTATATTGGATCTCGTTTAGTCGTCCCGATTGTACTTCACGAAAACGCTTTGAAGTTCTTCCCGGGGCAAGCTTGGCGTTTTATCCGTTCATCAGCATTTTCTTTGATTCCTCATATCGGGCAGTGTCTTTAAGTTTTTTTAGTACCAGGGAGAGCAAGAGAGAGAGAGAGAGAGATGAAAAAGGGAATAAAATACGTCTGATTCACGAACTGTGAACTCGTCGCATTTCTCTATTTTCGGCAACTCGCTTCCCGCTTATCGGCAAGCATTCGTGCACACGAATATAGAGGAAAAAAGACTCTTTGGAACGAGTCTTTCGGATTGATGTTTTTGTTCGTGGGCAGGAGGTTCCTTCGATAACGTTTTGCTCCATCGCCTTTAAACACGCCATTGTCGTCGCGGTCGTCTCTCCTGGCGCGCATAGCCCACTTTGCCATTCTCTATCTTTCCGTCTCTCTCGTCGTTTTCTCTCTGTCTCTCTCGCGGAATCCAAAAGCAGAGGACTCTTATCTCTCCGCCTCTCATCCGAGGGTCAATTGATTCCGGACGTGCCACACTCGAGTAGAATCGTTACACCGCGAAAACGAAATTGCGGTCTCATTATCCTTCCGACAATTCGACGCTCTTTCTTTTTCCTCGAGCTTTATCCGGAAAGCTTCTCGCTTTTTCCCTCGTCACGGCAAAGCCAAGGACTGAATTTAATTTATTACCGCAGAAAGACGAGGCCCCCGTCGAAGGAGAGAGAGAGAGAGCGCGCGTCATCCGGAGAATCATCATTTTCCTCTCGATTTTCCCCAACGGAAATGGAAATGGAATTTTTACTGTCCGCTTCATCGTCCCCCGTATTCGCGCTATAAAGTATGGATATATCGCGCAACAATTTGTTCCATTATTGCAAACGTCGATCGATTTTGCCTGGCAGGGGTTCTCGCCGCCGTTTACAGCGATCCCCGTGCGCGTATGCGCTCGCCAACTTATTCAAGACGTTTAATATTTCACGGCGAATCAGCCCGATGAATTTCGCGGTCCAGTCAATAACTCTTGGAGGATATTCCGATAAATCAGCCAATGAGGGAAAATTCATCGATCGTGAACGCGAAATGAGCAGGCTCGGTAAACTGTGGGGAGAACGCGAGATGGAGATGAGAGAGACAGAGAGAGAGAGAGAGAGAGCGACAGACAGACAGATATAGAGTCTCCGCGCGCGTTTTCATCGATCCCTATGATCGTCCGAATTAGAAACGAAAATATTTTCGCTTGCGCCGTGATATCGATCCGCGACCGACGCAGTATTGAACGACGAAACGAGCTGAACTTTCCGATTCGCGATGGGGGATGAAACGCCAGACTTATAAACTACGGTATAAGAGCGAGAGAGAGAGTGGGGGTGTGTAGGAAGAGAGAAAATAATAGAGAGAAGAAGAGAGAGAGGAAAACTGCGCAAGCAGGCGAAACTCGCTAGGTGAACAGGTCGCTGGGAACAAAACAGTACAAAACGGGGTGGTTTACGTGTCTCTCGGCGGTGTCCGTCCGTGTACGTGTGTACGCCCAGGTTCATCGACCCTTTGACGTTGCACTAGGAGACTGCAGAAACGACACGGAGATATATAGCTTCGACGGCTTATTCCCACACGATTTATCTATTTTTATAACCAAACTCATCGCTCCCCCTTTCACCCTGTCGATACCCCATACGATCATTATCATTTTATATATTACGAATGATTTTTTCAGTATTTCTCATAAAAACAACCCTTCGCGATTCATTTCTAACTATTGACCTCATCAAAATAACAGCGAAGCTCCATTTTCTCGATTTAGTACAAAATATTAAGTGGGTAATATAAGTGGGAAATGTCATATGATCAATAAATAATTGTTATTCTAGATTTATATTAATGATTGTTCCTCTTGTTTTCAGGAAAAATGTACATTAGTATGCAGTTCTGATAATAAACGTCGTTAAAATAGAAATGAGAAACCACATTTTTTTTCAATTTACTAGTATAAATATTAACATACATGACGCGTTATATGAAATAAATATAATATATAATACTCCACATACGCTGTCCATGTTAATTCCATAACTGTTAACCTAGATTATGAATGATTTCCTATATTTCTACTGTTCATGAAATGAATGCATCAACACAAGTAATATGATAGATATGTTGTCAAAATAACAGCAAATTCAATGGATGGTAGATAAACATTTATGTACATTTAAAGTTCTCCATATAAACAGCCCATGTGTGTATTATTTTCACAATAATCAACGTAATTTTGAATGGAATTTTTTTCATTATTTTTCATGAAATATATGGTTTAATTCAGTGATGAATGTCATTGAAATAAAAACAATTTCACTTTTTTAGATTTAGCAGGAAATATTAACTGATTAAAAGACGTATTTATTTGAATTTATAATATATCCACAGTTACATTTTGATTCTATGTATAATTCTCATCCTAGATGATGAATGACTTTTTCGTTCCATTCGTTGGATTGGACGTATTTATTTCATGAAATAAATAAATGAAATGAAATGAAGACCATTTTAATGATATATTCAAACATATATTGTCAAAATAAAGAAGTAAATTCGTTATTTTATCGATTTATTATAGTGAAAAATATGAATCCGAGCTTTCGGTACTTGGAAGATTATATGTGTACCTTCGAGGAGAAATAAGTGTTTTCGGTTCGACGCCGACGCCGACTATGAGAACACGTTGCCACTGGTGATGTCTCATCGTACGTTTATTTTTGAGTTTACGTCGTCATGACGACGTGTCAGGGGATACACATCAGCAGGAGAGAGTGGGTGAATCGACGACTCGGCTCCTATGAAAGATCGACTGTGTGGACTTGCTAACGTCACGCGCTGCTGTCGCATTTAAACAAGAGCTTCAGAAACAGTGGATAAGAAAAACAAGGCATATGTAGTGGCAAGAGAGCAGTCTTCGTATCGAAGGTACAGCGACCTTTTCTCCTTTGAAAAAAAAAACCCCAAATCCGAGTCGATAATGAATGATCGCGGAAGAGGAAACTAAGAGAGATTGACCGAGAGATATAGGAATGAGAGCGAGGCAGAGATATCGCCTAGATAAAGAATGGAGAAAATAAATAATCGGAGAAACATGGAGAGAGGGAAACGAAAATAGAGGAAGTGGGATCAACGATGAGAGGGCGAGCGCACCAGCCCTGCAGGATCGAGAGAGACGGAGAAAACGGCGCGCCAGGGAACGAAAAAAAAGAGGGAAATAGTCCCTTGGATTGTAGTGGGTCGAGTACGATTAATACAGACGCGAACGTCAGGCAAGAACGCCGGCAAACGTCGCTATCACTTTGTATACACTGTCAGTCAAAAATTGTCGATCTTTCTACAGCTTCCATCTACAAAAATATACAAACAAAATTATCCAAGAATTGTATTTTAACGTTTTCTTACATTTTTCTCATTTTCATTTTTCTATATGTATATCTTTTTTTGCATTGTAAAATTGACTCAAAAAGTTATATTTCTTGTTCAAAGCATACAAAATATTTTATTTAATCAAATATGGTTTGATTCAACAATAAACTCAATTCATGTTGAAAGCATACTCATAAATATTTGTTTACTCGCTTGAATATTTAATTTATTTTATTTTAATATTTATATAGTTCTTTCATTGATCTATCAAATTCCATAAATGTTTGATTGAATTTATGTAACTATAATTTATTCCCATAAATAATTAGATTCTGTATTAAATATGAACAAAATATGCATTAATTAAATATATAGTTATACGATTTAACGTATTTTATTTTCCTCTATAAGCAATGTTGAAATTCTGGTGATCTGATAACGGGTAACTCTGAAACCGTTGTGTCAAATATAACACAACAATTTTTCATACATTCCGAAACATATATGCACGGAGAGAATTAAAAATTAATTTTTGTAGTGAATTTTACGGTAAAAATTACCGTGATATATTTCAATACGGTGACAAGTGAGAAAAACATAATAATTTGTATACGATAAGTTTTTTTTAAACTCACGTTACAGAAAAATTCAAATACGTAACTGAAATTTTTATGATCAAAAGCGCACAACAATTTTTATTTAACACTCATTAAATTTTATAATAAATCTTAAGCTAAATTATTGAAAAGGCGATACTTTTTTATAGACATTTTTGAAAAAATTTAAGTTTTGCATATTTTATTACACATCAAAATTTACTAGGAAATCTGGTAAAATTTTCTATCTGAAGAAGAATTTTTTTTTATTTTCGTGAAACTCTCTGTTGTACTCGGTAATAATAAGCAAATTTTCAGAGTTGTCATCTGGTTATACAGTTACTGCGCACGGTAATTTTTAATATTTAATTCTCTCCGTGTGATATGAAAAATTTAGAAACTTTTGTTACAATAACATTTCAAATCACTCCAAATCCACCATTAAATAAAATAGTAAAATTATTATACTTCTATTTTTTTTATTTATATAATATTCTTTTTTATTTTTCAACTTTATGTATTTATTTAAAATTGATCTATTGGAAAAAAAATTGTTGAAGCATGTAATTCGCAGGATCCGAAACTTTTGGTTTCCGGTGTATGGAAGAATAATGCCGTTGTAGGCGTGCACACGTACGTGCTGGGTGTTTACATATTTATTGGTAAGGTGTATGGACGCCGGTGTGTAGACGAGCGCTCCCGGCGCGAGGAGGCCGCCCGAAGTTGCTCGATCACAGCCGAGTCGGTACGAAAGCGTCGCGAGGGCAACCACGTTTCTCGGCGTTGGCTACTACTACCCTCAGTTCGTCGTGCGGACGCGGGTTGAGTCGTCAACTCGCGGCAAACTTATTCGCCTCGCTCGCCGCCCCGCCGCCGCCGCCTTCGCCGGCTGCTCGTACACAAAAACACACGGGATCCTCCGGCGCGATTCGGAAAATCGTGGAGGCGATCGAGCGGGAACGACAAGAGCAAGAGAGAGAGAGAGAGGAACAAGGGAAGAGAGAAGCGAGAGAAAATAAAAGGGCGGAAGAAAAAAAAACGTGAGCTCGTCGGACAGGAGATAAAAATACGATAACGTGCGCGAGTGAGTGCGTGCCAGTGCTAGTGTGAGTGGCTGATATCGTTTTCCGCAGTTTTTTTTTCTAGTTCATTCTCCCGTTTTTTTATTCGCAATCGTATTTCTTTCCTCGTTTTCCGTGTGTAAATAATGAAGGGTATGAGAACATCGTCGTTGCACCGAGTGAAATAGTTCGGGATTTTTTTTATGTTTGTCGGATAAGGAGGAGAAAAATTGAATGTAAAGGTACGAGGAGTAACACTCGGAGAAATCGCGGAGGATGAACTTCGTGAGAAACGCTCACGGGGATAACTCTTTTTCGTGATTCATTTCTCACCTTTTATATCTCTCCATATCCTATTCCCATCTCTATTCCTCTCTTTCTCGAAATATCCAACTTTCTCTCGCTCGCCCTGGAGAGCTCGAGATTACGAATTCTCGTCATGGATGAGCTCCAAACGCAGAGAAAATTCGGCTGCTGATAGGTGAGTTTATTTCCGTTCGCTTTTTAAAGTGCATCCCTCGCTCATCATTCTTTCCACCAATTATTAACCCGAAGATAAAACGCAGCACAAACAAGCGAGAAGTAAAAACTCTGAACAAATATCTAAGATCTGTTAGCTCGAAAAAATTTCGAAGATTATGAAACTGTTGGATGAAGAAAAATATATTCTTCCGCTCCATTTTTCAAGTCGAGCATCATTATTCTTAATTTTTTGTACCCAGAAACGAGAGAGAGAGAGAGAGAGAGAGCGCGAGAAAATGTTGGACCAAAACAGTCGATTTCGGGGAAGCGGCTTTTTCGAATAAGATATTTAGTAACATGAAGCACGTGGCGATGAAACGTTCGATGTGGTAGTCCGCTCGGCAATGACGGAAGTGGCCGCGGTTAGTAGTGACGGTCGTCGTTGTGTCGGACGACTTCGCGCCTCGCTCTCGGCTTTTGTGCACATATAACTCAGCCGGCGAAAGCCGAGACAGCCGTCACGCGAGAGATTCTTGAGCAATAATAAGCCGAGATGCGACAGGATTTCCATTAGCAACGAAAAAAAGAGAGAACTCGGAGAATACATACGAAAGTGACATTTGCTTTCTTCTTTCATGATAGATGTGACAATTATTTCTTTAAAATAAAATAAAAAACACGTGTGCAAAAGCGAACATTCAAAAATAATTTCGCGCACATGTAATTAAATATACAAGAATAATATGAAAAAATAGAAAAATTGTTATGTCAAAAAGTATCATTTTTTGTTTAGTATGAATTATTATGTAAAATTGATGAAAATGTCAATTTTTTAGAGCAATTTTTTGACGAAACGTTATTCTCAATTTCATAGAGCGTCACGTGCGTTTCTGCTCGAGAGAAAATCCAATGTGTCGCAAACTTCTATTTTTAAATCTACGTACTCCACTTTTTTTCCTTTCCGTATTCTTTTCTCGCACGTCGATGATACGACGTTGCAGCTCGCAAGAGTCAGCGCGCTCCGAAATATTTGGCAAGCTTTCGCAGGCGAGACACGTATCCGTGTCGATGCACCCGAGAATGTGATCTTCCTACGTGCATGAACTTCTCTTTCTTTCTTTGGCTTCTTCCGTCCCTGAGCCTTCTCTATTGCGTTGATAAACTCGAGGGAAAAAATAAAAGCTCCCTCGAGCCAGCGAATGCACTAATATGAAAACAGATTGAATTTCAAATCTGCAGACAAACATTTGTTTTTTGCAGTGGTCGATAGCAACGAGAGTTATCAATAAAATATTGAATTTTATCGATAGGGAATAAGTGTCGATAATAGATTTTACCATAAACTAAAAAGTATTCTAATTTATTTACGGTTTTATAAGCAATATTTTTTGAAATATAAAAATTTAATAAATTTTTGGTATTCTGTTCTTAGGCACATGAAAAAATGTTGTTCCAAATTCGAAATCGTTTTACCGAATGGTTTAAGAGTTACCAAACTTGAAAGTTGCTGAGATTAAACATATTGCTTTTTATGGAGAATTCGTAAATTTGCACTGAATACCAATTTAAAAATATGAGATTCTTGTCGATTTTTTAAAATATATTTGTAATAATGTTTCTTTTGTATTTTAATTTATTTAATTTTTTAATAATAAAAAATGTTAAAATTATTGTTAAAATATGCTCAAGTTGCTTATTTATATTTAAATTAAGACTCCAAAAATTAGCAACTTTTTAATAAAAGCCAAAGTCTGGGTTTTATAGAGATTTTTTTGCTGAGTAAATAATCTGAATAAAATATGTTTAATTCTATAATAATCAGTATATATTTTAGTTAATATTTTTATATAATAAAATATATTTATCATACTTTTCTCTCAGTGCATCAATAAAAAGTTGGCGAATCAAATTTTGGTATTTTCATATTCAAGACAATAATATATTTATAATATAAAGACTAATCACTCCGTCGTTCTTCTAATTCGGATGACCAGGAGGGAGAAACAGACGTGGTTGAAACTCTTTGAGTTTGTCGCTCGTTGAAACTCGTCGAAGTATCCCTTGGCGATGGAAACTTTTATGAGCATAAATAGTGAAGAACGGAGCGAGTCGGGGGATTCTCTCTTCTCTTTCGTTCTGTCTGTCGGCTCGATCTCTTGGTCGCTTTTGCTCTTCCACTCTGCGTAGCGTGAAGTAAATTCACAAGGGAATATCGAATGTTCCGACGTTAATGATGTCTCACGCGGGTGAGCATGTTTAATTAGTTGGTCCGGCTTCACAATCGCGGTTCTCCATTCGGAAAGAATCGAAACGAGCCTTTTCAAACATTCACGAACGCAATTTTGCAAAAATTTTGAATTCGCTCATTTCACGAAACAAGGAACGAGAAGAAAAAGTTTATCTCGCGATAAACAAAAATTTTATTGTCGCATTCATCTGCGCTGGGAATAAAAGTGTCTGTCTGCCGACCGTCGCAGCTCTCGTTTGTACGTGTGACATTCTCGTTTCTAGCGATTTTTATTCATCCATAATACATGACTCGGCGGTCGCGGAGGAGACTCATTGTTCGAAAAGCTTGTATCTCCTCTCTCCGACTTTTCATATCGATCGTTCTTTATCGAGCGACGATAATGATTGAAAGAAAATTGTCCTTGGCTCCCGTCTCTTGACTTCTTTTTACCTCGCCGTTTCCTTTCGATGAAAACTCTTCATATACTCTCTCTCTCTATTTTCACTCGTTTTTCTTTAGTTTTTTTTTTCACTCGTGCTTTAACAGCGTTTCTCTTGACTTGCATCCAATACGCGATCGAATGTCTTCCATTGTCGATCAACGACAATACACTCGTCACTCTTGAGCAACCGTGGCTCGCGCTGGGGTCGCACAAAGCTCAGATATACATGCGCGGCCACACGCGACAATCGGACGATAGAAAATCCGCAAAGCGATGCTTTTATCAAGGAAAAAATCAAAGCGAGTCTATCGAAAAAGTGGTGGCTGAAGTTATATACGTTGGAAATGATTGGAAATACTTTTTATATAGTCCGAAATCGTCCAAAATAGCTTCCAGGACTTACATCACGTTAAGGCACTTCTACAAGCTTTTTACGATCATAGAAAAAGTACGATAAATAAGTTCATAAAACAAGAAATTTAAGACAGATATGAAAAACAGAAGTTCTATAAACATTCTCAAATAAATGTTTCACTATTTCAGCTCGTAAATTCCGTTATTGTATACACACTTATTTTTGAGTTTGTTTTAAATAAATAAAACTAACGATTAATAGTTCAGACTTAAACAATGTCTAAATAAAATTATATAAGTAAATTAATAGTTCAAGTTAAAAGACTTTGCTGATGAACTGGCAAAAATCATAAAAGTAGAGATTTTACCATAAAGTAACACCTATTATATTTATATATTTACTTCAGATCTGGATTAACAATATATAAAAATCTAATACTATATTTCTATCTAATACTACATTTCTGGAAAGTATTCATAATGGGCATAATTTAAAACGTTAGTTTCATAAAATGTACCATATAGTATATTTTTCATTCATTATGACCTATATTGATATTGAAAAAAATGTATGAATAATATGTAGAAATCTGCAAATTTAACCAAATAAATGTAACCGGTTGGCAATAAAATTCATTTAAGTACTACTATACTAAATAAAACTTTTGATAGCTATAATTCTGAAACTATGTAGTTGATTAAAAGTCATAATTTGTTTACTTTTTTAAATGTATATATTTACATCAGTGACTTTTATGACAGAAAGAATGAGGTGAAAAAGGAATGAAAAATCTTCAAACTTTATTAGTTTTACAACAGACATCTCAAATTTGGAACAAACCAATACCAAAATATTCTGAATACGCCTCCTGTATCATGTAATGCCTATACATATAGAAGGGGGGAGGGGCAATATAGACCCCCTAAAATTTCGAAAGCTTAAAAATATTTGGGGGCAAAATGGGCTCTCTAGATTTTAAAAAACCTACAAATATTTTTTCGAGCAAAATGGGCTTCTAAAATTTTTTCAGGTATAGAAATAATTAATTAATAATGGTAAAGAATGAAAGGGGTAAACTCTAGGTCACGAGTTCAACAGCATTATTTTCCATGCACAATTATTCTCCAGAATTGCACGCATAAAACGCTTACAAAGCGCTTAACCTTGTTCTTTTCTCTCAACTTGACAAGGTCAAGCAATTTATTGAAATTAAATTTATAACTATTCATACTTAAAAGAGATAAAGAATAATTCAATACAAGAATTTTTAAAGACTGAATAATTTATTAAATAAAAACGAAAGTAAATATAAGAAAATAAGTTTTTTAATAATTGGTTTTTATAACGAGTTGTGAAAATATAGTTATCATTTTTAATCATTTACAATAATCACAAGTGTATTTGCTGACTATCATCTCCTGCGCAGTCCATTATAAATATGTTTTAGCCCGAAAATAAATTTTGCTCAAATATTCATCAATTAATTATTGAACAGAAAAGTAACAAGAAAATTTGATTTAAATTTCTAAAAAATTCATTTTTGCTCCAAATTTTCATCATTAACTGTTAGAGCGCATTTTTATACATGAAAAAAAAAACTCAATAATATATATATGATAGGAGTAAAAAAATTCACTTTATAAAATTTTTTTTTGGGGGGGGGGCATCTTTTCCTACATTTTTAGATTCTTTATTTACAGTCAACACAGCAAATTAACACCAAATATTTCACATGGACTAAAAAAAAGTGAAACGAGTGAAAAAAAATAACTGAGGTTTTATAAACATTTTTTTAAGGGGCCCATTTTGCCCCTCCCCCCCCTCCCCTAACCCTATATGAGAAACATGAAAATCGATCGAATAATATATCTTTAAAAAAAAAGCTTGAAATTAAAACAAAAAATGCTCCGGTATTTCGTGTCAACGATCGTGCGAACTGGGACGGAAAAGCGGCAGAGCGAGAAAGAGAGGGAGGAAAGAAAAGATAATCACGAATGCGACAATTACGAGCGAAGATCAGCGCGCGGATAAGGTTTTATATCTGGTAGGGAGAATTCCCATCGCTCGGAGGAACGAAATTTACGAGCGCCGCTTGCAGTAGACGCGAGGTGGCTTCTCATCCCGCGGCCGTAGAGCTTTTGTACGCGAAACAAAAGACGGTGAGAAATAAGTAGAAAAAAATACTCACGCAGGGTAAGCGACGTTAGGCCGGCCGCGGGGTGAACGAAAAAGCTAATGAACCTTCGTGCATACGCGAGCAACCAGTTTTTCGATCTCTCCCGACGACGCGCCGCAGCCGCGAGTGCGCGCGCGCGCGCCGTTCATTTTCTCCCCCTGCTTCCCCGAAGCTCACGTGTATATCTTGTTCGTGTTAAACTTTTAACGAGATTTTTATCGCATATATGTACCCCTGCATGCACGAATGTGAGACAATTTCGATGAAATCCATAGCTATGCACACGACGGATCACGTGTGCGACTTGGATAAAAGATAAAAATGAAAAAAAAGGTACACGATGATAAAGAATGAAGTCGAACGCGCGAATAAATTTCTAAAAAAAAAGAAAAAAAACTGTATATCGCGTTTCGCGGGGGAAACGGAAATAAAATGTGCACCCGCTCGGGACAAAGAGCGCACGATATATCGTGAAGAATAAAACGGAAGATTCGATGCTGAAGCGATGGGAAAAGGAAAAAATATATAGTTTCGTGGTATAAGGGGGAGTGAGAATAGGAGAGAAGGAAAAATGTATGTATAAAAAGCCAGTGCTGAGTCCATTAGTTCTGGCGAGCGGCCTTGAATCGCGAACGGAAATGAAACGAACAAATTTGTATTTTGTTTGAACACCCCTCGATAATGGGCGGAGGAATGCCTGATGCTTGTAACGTCGTGGAACTCGAGGGGGAAGAAACGATTCGAAGAGACGTTTCAATCGTGCGCTTTGCCCCTCGACATCTTTTTTCCTCGTTTTTCGCTCTCGGTCAATGTTCGAGATTGGGCTGATGGTAAAAAAAAAGGAAGGAGGGAGAACGAAAAGAAAAATACGAGCGCGAAGGGAAAAACGGATAGAGTGCTGCTGGTTCCGCGCGCTCTGTGGATTCGCGCAAATACTCTGGAGTGGAAGTGCGATGGGAAAATGGAGAATAAGGGAGAGGAAAACAAGCCGGGGTTTCGCATTGTCCACGGAGATGGAACTCCGGGGTGGATATGTAACACTGGAGCGGGAACAAAGATAAAGAATGCGAGAGAAAATAGGGAGAGAGAGAGAGAGAGAGGGAAACGAGAAAAAAGCGGAGAACTAGACAGCAAACGCGGTGGGAAAAGTGTCGATCGACCACTCGAAAAGCTTCGGTTTTGTAATGGACACGTGCATCCATAAATACGTTCTCACCTGTCGGACATTTGGAACGTTTTTCAATTGGAATTGAAAGGAAAAAGCTCTCGGCCTGGAAAAGTACCAAAAAAAAACGTAAAATAAATATAGAGAAAACAACAGAGGAACGAGCAAACAAGTAAATAAAAACCGCTAAAACGTTAGAAAAAGGATGGCGAACATTTTCTAACCTACTTCCGGATTTGCTCGATTATCTGGAAGGCTATCGAGAAAGCCGAACAATACGAATGACAATAGCAGATGTAGGCGAAGTTTGAAGATACCGAGGGTAATTGTTCTCTCGCGCTATAATTTTCGAGTCGGACCCAGAAACTCCGGGCTATATATCAAAATGATTTATGTATCATTGTACGAAATTCGCTTTTATTGAATACCCTCGTGCCTCCTACTTTTCATGCATTTCCCTTCACACCACCGCACGAAACGTATAACTCAAGCAAATGTTTAAACTTTGACAGTTTAAAAATTTTATAGCTGTATTCGCCAAGATGGTAACACAACGCAAATTATAATGAACCCCGGATGATAATTAAAAACTTCGCAATTTAAAACAAGATATAGCGTGTTAAGGCCTAGAAAATTTTTTATCTCCGAGATGGAGTAATTCAATACGATACCTTTTGGATAGAACGAGAATGTGATATTCATGTGGAACGCGAGTTTCGTTCCTTCTTTGGGATATAGAAAACTTTTTTGTGTTCGAGAACTGCAAGTAATTTTATTAATAATTCATGCACCTGGAAGTTTTCCGAGTCTTGGAAAAAATATCACTCAAGTTTGCGAGACGCCGGGCGATGAAAAATCTCTTTATGACGAAACCGTCACTCGCTCGATCGGTGAAAAAAAATAAGATGGGAAAAAAATATGAAACAATAAGAGCTTGGGCGGAAGGTAGCGGGGAAATATGCCTGGATTGCGAGCGACGCGATAAAAATTTAAATTTAAATTTACAAGAGAGTAGAGTGATTTTCTTTTTGGGGGAAATAAAATCCAGATTGATAAAACTATTTAAAAGTTTGCTCGAGCCAACGCACCCATCGCGAGGAATAAATTTTTATTTCTCTCCCTCTCTCTCTCTCTCTGTATCTCGTTCGTTTTCTTCCCATCTCTTTCGTTCGTTTGCTCTCCCGCGAGAGGTTTAATAAAAAATTTCGACGCCCTCCTTTTTATTAAATATTTTCAATCTACGCAAGCGCTGGCAAGAAATTTTTTTCCTTGACATTCGTTTCCTCCGTGCGCAAGGATATAAAAAAGTGAAGCGAAATATCGGAGTAAATATCCGAGTTTTTTTTAGTATTCCGTGGAAATCTTTCGAGACTTTGAACTTTTGCGTTTTCGCGAGTTCATTAACGAGATTAAATTCTCCCCGGAATAATTGCAAAGCTCGGAGAGGTTTCGTTACTTTTTTTTCTTCTTGCATCAGAAACAGGAGAGAATAAAAAGCGGTAATTTATTAGTATGTCTGCGGAACTCGGATGACTGGATGATCCCTGTTGCCCCCTGTTTTCCCCTTGTTTTCTTTTTTTTTCTCGGTTTATTATTCCGAGCTGAATAAATCTCGTTGACACGAAAACGCGATCCAATCAAATAGTCGATTTGCGAACTCCACGTTTCACGGTTCGTTGGTCCATAAAGCGGAAATTCAGTGATGTCGCTCGTTCTCGTGTACCGAAGATCAATATACTATATGATTCCCAGGCGGTGAAGAACGAGGGGGGCTGCGAGTGTGAAAAAAGAGTATGAGAAAAGGGTTTGAATTCTTCACAATGGGGTTGTAACGTGACGTATCTACGTGACACTTTTTTTTCCTCTGTATACAAATTTGTGAATATAAATATGGAGGTGCGCGGTGAGTGCATCGAATGTCGATATGTGGAAGGACAGGTCGATTTCTCTGGCAGTCCTCGCCGCGTGTGTTGCCCAGTTCGTTGCGAAAACAGAGTTACGAGTCGAGTACAAACGACGACGCCAGCTCTCGTCCACTCGACTCTTCTATTTACAGCTACCACGAATGATGAACTTTTTTATCCTGCTCCCGCTGCTCTGCGAAGCCCCAAACGAATGGAATTTTTTGACCCCGCGATTCGCGACCTTTCCGTCTCGTGCATCGCTGCAAGCTAGCTCGACGGACCCGATAAAAAATCGCGATGCTCCGCGAAGATAAATGGGCCAAAGGGAAACAACTTTCCATATTTTTGTATGATTCTTTTTCCGATTGGAATTTCAAAAATAAAGTAAAATAAAATTAAAAAAAAACACTTATAGGTTTTCTCTATGAGATTATTTTTCGAGCTAGAAAAAAACGGTAAACGTAAAAGAGCCAAAAAAAAGAAAAATTCTCTTTATAAAGTTTTGAGATGAATGTCGTTTGATTAGAAAAAAAACAAAAGTGTATAAAGATGTCTATTCTTTTGACGAGTAGAAGAAAAGTTAGATTATTATACGATTATAAAAAAAATTTGTTGTTGAACTTTCAGTTAGCAATAAAATTATGTTTATATTAAATTGAGATTTTTAGCAAAATCTAACAACATCAAACTTGCTTACTTGTGAAGTTTTCATCTCAGTCAATAAAATTGAAATAAATGTAAAAGTTTGATTTTTATGTATGTATATTAGGGTGTTCGTTATTTACCAAGTTGGTTATTTTGGCTTGGGTTCGGGCCAAATCTTTAGTTTTGGTCCTACAATGAATTTTGAAAAAAAACCCCCCTCCGATGCCGG
>JAPYYW010003463.1:0-20293 GCA_030522545.1 Cremastinae sp. A BG-2022a | reverse complement strand
CTGAAAATTGACATACATGTACATATGACGGTAAAGAAAGTTTATGAAAAATTTTAACAAAATAAGTAAAAAAACGATACCATGACCATATCACCTTAATGGGCTGAAATTTGGCGTGGCATCATTCCGAAGATATTAAACGCGTGTCCGCGAAAAAATAAAACAAATCATTTTTTTGGACCACTCTAATCCATATACAATAACCGTGTGCATTTTATAAAAAAGTTAACCACTTATTTTTATTATTTTTTAGTGTCTCTCCGGTGCACCCACAAAATTCGAATCGTCGCTGGAGAACTGCCTCAAGAATTTCACTATTTTTTTTGTTCTCTGTTTTAGAATGCAGTCGCACTTGTGATGATTCTCGTTCGTTGGTGCATACCCGACATGAGTCCGGAGCTCAGCGACAAAATACGACGCGAGGCGTACATCACTAATGAGATAATAATTCAACAGGAGGCAGCTCGCGCTTGCATTAGGAACGGAGGCGTCGACGAGCCCGAATTCATTCGGGAACGACTGCAGGATCGCGAGAACGCCGAGCGTTGGAACAGGCTAATGAGAAATTCATTTTCAACCTCCGAATTGGATCTCGAAATGCATGGGAGTACGATTAACGCGCGTCCACCGAGAATCGAATCAGTCAACGTTTGATATTCTTTTTTTTTTTTCTTTTTTCTCTTTAATCTCGTTTTTTCGGTTCTCCCGGAGCAATATCGTAGTTGCTCAAATGTGCTAGTCGACGGTACGTCTGGAAAATTGTTTTCCGAGCGTACACCTTTGCGATGACTTCGCCTTTATCTACTTGAGTCACTCTCTCGCCATCTTATCGCACGGACACAAAACGCTTCTCGACGTTCATTGGACCGTTCAATAAAAAAAAAACCTCGTATACATGTTCATTTTTCAACGTAAAACGTAGCGATAAGTAAACACGTAAAAAGTAGGATAAGTACGTTTATGGTCAACGTTACAGATGCCTTTTTATCTCTCGATATAAAAATTTTCCTATACGATATACAATCCTAATATTTTTAAGGTAATTCAACCGCAAAATCGTGCTGAGATAGATATTTTTTTAAAAATTTGTACACATCTTCTTTAATGTTATATATGAAAACGTGTGTCAAATTTTACGAATTTTTAACATCTATAAATCGAGATATTATAGATTGAAAATCGTGGCTTTTTTCTAATCTTCTATAAGAGCCCATGTTAAAAGTAGCATTTAAGGATGTATGCCCAAAAAATGCAATATTAGATGAACCCTTGAATTCGAAATATGTTTTAAAGAGCACAATTCCACGACGATTGGAACAAAAAAAGTATACCTTGCCGTATATTTATTAAAGTAAATGAAAGTTTTTAGTTCCATTTAATTGCGTGTTATTTGTATCGAAAGAGGCCTAATCCGACACGAAATGGGAAAATGAAGTATGTTAGATATAAGAGAACAATATACAAAATTAACGATTCAAAACTTGTCTATTTTAATTAGACATAGAAAAAAAGAAAACCCGGGGCTGCCGTGATATTTTTTAAGAAATTTCAATAAAAAGTTGAGAGTTTACACTATATATGAGAAGTGGGGATATGGCAATGTTGCACATGCGAAAAATCAAAATGTTTACAAAGACCGAAAACTAATGTAATAAGGATAGGCTCTATCGGCGATAAATAGAATATTAAAGAGACATAGAGAGAGAAAAAATTTATTGATTTATCAATAAAAATATCAGTGCAAATTACAATGCTCAATAAATGTGAGCTGAAATATGAAACTGTCGCCGAATTTTTTTTTTTGATATGTAAAAACAATTTTCTCATTGGTTGATAGAGCGGGCATCAACTTGAGTGAAAAATAATCAAATGAGGTACTAATTATTCTTAGTTTATAATCGTAAAGCATATATCAACTTGATTTGTTATATACTGCCAGTTTTAATTTCTACAAAGTAAATTTATGATTATTATCGAACATAATAATGAGTTTTAAAAATTGCATAGATGTACTGCGGATTTGACTGGGAATACATCCTTAAAAAAGACATTAATATCTAAATAACAACATGGTAGAGCCTTTTCAAATTTAACACAATGCTAAAGAAGATCTGTGCAATTTTTAATTAAATTCTGTCTCAAGAAATTTTACGTGAGGATTTTACATTTCGTCAACACGTAAAAACAAAGTTTTGAACTTTTGAATAGACTGTCAATCGATTGAAAAGTTTGTCTGTACGTGTTAGCTAAACATAAAATCGTCACTTGAAATTTTTTGAGACAAAATTTATTAAAAATTTATGCTAAATTTCTTTGACATCATATGAACATTGTAATTGAGATTTTGATTTTCTTTATTGCCTCTTTTAAGGATGCGTGGGATAGACAATCCCAACAAGAAATAAATTTTTGACGTTAAATTCGTAAAATCCAGACTCTAGATATTACTAAAAAGTTTCCAATTTTTTGAGTCTTAGTTTGACTATCAATTAGCAACTTGAGAATATTTTAACAATAATTTAAATATTTTTCATTATTTAAACAGTTAAATTAAAAAAGTTTTAGTAAAACGTTTGAAAATTATTGTGTATAAAAAATGAACACAACTACGAATATATAAAAAAAAATTTACACGAATCTCATTTTTTTAAAATTTGAATTCAGTGAAAATTTCCGAATTCTCCATAAGAAGCAATGTTTAATATTAGCAGCTTTAGAGTTCGACAACTCTTAAACTATTCAGTAAAACAATTTAAAATTTGGCACAATGTCAAAAATTTATCAAATTCTTATTTTTAAATAATATCGCTCATACATCCCTAACATGGACTCTTATGAGAAATTTAAAAATGCGAAAATTTACAACAATTACTATCTCGATGACTATATGGTAAAGCTTCATAAAATTTTCCACATTTTAATATGACATGAAAAAAGATTTGTGCAAATTTTCAAGATATTCTGTACCAAACTAATGTTGAAAATGTTCATGTATACAATTTTTTAAAGATATTATTGCACCTGTGGATATTAAACGATTATATTATTGATATTAAAAGGTGGAAGCAATAGCGGATATATACAAAATTTTTGTGCAAAGAGAACAGTAAATTTACGTTTTTTGAACTTTTTTTTGCTGAAATCTAAAAGAACAGTCATTTTGTTCATTCAGCAAATAAAATAAAATAAATAAAAGCACTGAAATGTATTTATTTTGTTGGTAATGATATTATAGTTTATGAGCGTTGACTTTTTACAAAAGGTACGAAGGATACTATTTACAAAAAACATCGAGAACACTATATAACTATATTTTATGAAAACTTTGTAAATCATATTTTGTATGTACAATAATACAATAATATAATACAACAATTATAATATTTGAATAATAATATTATTTGTTTAACAATATTTAAAAAATTTAAACATATAAGTAAATAAATACATTTATAAATAAATAAATAAATATTTCCAGATGTTTAAATATTTATTTAATATATTTAATAATATTAATTTAAATATTTTAAATATATTTTTTCATTTTCTTTTTAATTTTCATATTTTTTAATACCTTTTTCATATGGAAATTATAATAATTAATGTTAAAAAATTCTTTTCAACTAAATTTTTTTACGCTTTATTAAATTGTTTACATAGGCCTTGTACGCGCAAAAGATGAAAATTTAAAAAAAATGGAAAATTTTTTTTTCAACATGAAGTTATTAAAAGCCCATCTCCAGTCTGAGCTCAAAAATTTTGTTTTTTTTTACGTAGGATGTTGTGAATTTTTTTTAAATTGAAGGGGTCCCATTGAAAGAAAATTCAATTTTTGAGCTTAAAATGGCTAAAAAGACACTAAAAAATTGTTTTCTTAGTTTTCAATTTTTTTCCAAAAAGTACATTAAAAAACAAAAAAATTGACCCCTTATTAAATTACGATATTTAACTATTGTAAAATCTATGAATATTTTAAGAAATTTACGAAACTTCCGTACGTGTCAAGATAGAGGGCTAAAAATTGGCATGGATACTTTATTTTGCATCTAAAATAAACATATTAAAAAATTTAAAAAATCGAAGAGATCATCCGATAATCGTCGTTGAATTGAGGTGGAATTGCTCATATATGAATCGCTGTATAATTTTTTTTGTTTAATTCGCTATAGTTGAGAAGTGGTTTAGAACAAAAAAAAGTTGGAAAAACTCTGAAATTAAGCTGAAAAATCGAAAAATAAAAAATTCTTGATTTTGAATGTGAATCGATTGTGTAGGTGATACGAAGTTCATCGGGTCAGTTAGTTTAAAATATTTAAAAAAACTTAACGTATTTTTTTCAAATTTTAACGCGCCATCTGTTTTTTCTCACGCCGTATCGCGCGGCGTCGATAAAGAAATTGCGACTCTCTAACCTGTATTTTCCGAAAGATGCGAGAGCGATTAGTTCGCGTTCGTGAAATTTCTGAGCGGCAGTCGGAAAATTCGACGTGCGATCGTCGAGTCGAAAAAGTCGCCCTGTCTCGATCTCTTGATTGTTTCAGGATAATTGTATCACTTAAAAATCTTATTTTTTGTCAAATAAATCCGAAAGTCCGCTGTATTCGCAAATAAATAAATTAACACTCAAAATTTTTTTCCCACAATGAAGAATTGAGATTCGTTTGACCGTAAATACGTAAAATTAAGCATTTAAATAATGGGAACCGTGCATGCAAAGGTAAATCTTCTAAAATTTGTTTAACCGAAAATTATTTAAATACATGTTGTAACGGTTTTTTTTTAAAAACTTATTTTACAATTCGCACTATTATAGAATTATTTTGGATTTATTGTTTCTCAGTATTTTTTTTGTCAGTACTCGCGACCGTAATAAATTTCACGATAACGTAATGTCTAATAATATCAAGAAATTCTATGAAACGATCTTATGAAACTGTATCGAAATTACCTGTAAAGGGGACAAAAAAATTTTTAACTGCTCATCAAAATTAAAGCTTGAGTAAGAAGAGAACTGTCACTATTTCATAGTTTCAACTGCAACACTACCGTTGTGTATGAAAATACAGAATTTTTAATTTTTTGAATGAACGCTTGCAGTGAATTTGAATTTTTTGAATGAAATCTTTTCTGTAAATAGGAGCGCTATCCAACCATGAATCCTCGGTTTTCTGACAGAGTCAGTTACAAGGGAGATTCGCCAGAGTCCTTTAACGAGGTGAGTTTACGCTTAAAGTATATTTTTTAAAAAGTTAAAATTATTATTTCGAAAAGTAACGATAAACTATGAAATTTTCTCGCAGCGCGACATGCCACAATCGAAGACTATAGATTTGCACCAAGTTGGAGTAAGTTTTGAGCGACGATAATTTTTTGACGATATTTAAAAAATTTGTTATTCATGTTGCGATAATTTTTAAAGGCTCGAGTGGACAAGGTACACATAGACGGTTTGTCCAGGACAAAAGACGACATACTAAAGGCTCAGATATCGGAGTTGTTCAAAGCAAAAGATTTTTACAACGTAATCCTGAGCGTTCACAAAGTGCGCGGCCGACTCGAGGCTTTAGGGTGTTTCAAAAACATTGGGGTATTTATCGACACGAGTCAAGGGCCGGATGCTACGCCGCAAGGATTAGAAGTAAATTGTTTTACGTTTTTTTTTATCTTTTCGAGATATACTTGTTTTGCTGATAATTTACTATCAATTTAGGTAACGTTCAATGTGGACGAATATAGCCGACTGAGCGGCGGAGTTAACACAATGGTTGGTAACAATGAGGGATCTCTGCAGATCCATGCCAAAGCGCCTAATATTTTTGGACGTGGAGAAAAATTCCAGATGGAGTACTCATATGGAAGTAAATCTTCTACGAACATAAATTTTTCCATAATGAAACCCTTCGTAGACAGTAGGCTACATAAAATGTAAGTAACCAATAAATTTGTGCAATATTAAGGCAGTTTTTGTAAAAAAAAATGTTGACAGGATTTCTTAAAAATTTGTACAAATCTTCTTGGATATGATCTGAATATTCGAATCAAATTTTAATGTGTTCAAGGTTTAAAATCAAGATACTTGTTGAAAATAAAAAATTTTCCTTCTCTTGCATAAAAGCACGTGTTAAATGTTACGATGTTTAACTCTAAATATTTTGATTTTTAAATGATGAAACTTCTTAAAATTTTTCACCAATTTTTATATAACAACAAACATTCTTGAGTTTTTTAAAAAAATTTGACAACATTTTTTCAAAATTTTAAAAATCATATAGCAAGTTTATCTGACCATGGATGACTTTTAATTTCGAGTATGTTGCTGTTTAGTCGATTTGCAATAATTTTTCTTCCTGAACTTAAACTCGCAAATCACTTTGAACGTCAGAAAAACCGAGAAGAATATTTTTTGTCTGTATCAAAAGAACAACATACTAAAGTATTTAGTTTATTTAAAAATAAATAAACATGTTTCTGATACATAATTTGCCCTTTTTCAGATTAACCGCAAGTGTCTTCAGTACGGGCTCGGACGTGCCTTGGTCAGGGTACAAGGAAAAAGATAAAGGATTCATGATCGATCTGGCCGTTAATCCCGGCGGAATCGGTTCATTGAAGCACAATTTCCAGTATGAGGCTGCTTACAGAGAAATCACGCCATTCAAGCAAGCATCGTTTTACGTGCGAGAACAATGTGGTCCCAGCCTCAAATCTGCACTCAGATACATATGCTCGATCGACAAACGAGATCAAACGATTTTCCCTACCTTCGGTTCGTACGTAAAACTCACCACCGAGCTCGCCGGTCTCGGTGGCGATATTGGATTTATCAAGAATGAATTTTCCATGCAAAACAATTGGTCCCCACTTGAATGGCTGGTGAGTTTGTACACTCATCTAGATATATATAGTACAATCGTAGAAAAGTCGTGAATGTTGTTTAAAAATTATTTTGAGATAGGAATTTTTTCATACTTTAGGAATAACTCTGAGCGTAAAAAATTCATTTTTAAAAATATTGTCTGTCTGTCTGCATGTTTGTGTATGACATAAAAACTACTTAAAATAATTTCTATCATTTAAGATTATTTATTTATTTTTTTAAAATTAAAAAGTTATTAGGAATTTGCTCTAGAAAGATACCATCTTTACATTGTATCTTGATATTAATGAGATATTTTGATCGTGCAAGTTTCAAAACTCTATTTTCGTTTTTTGAACAAATAAGAAAGACGAAAAGTCAAAAAATTATTTTTTTCACGAAAACGACTCGATTGATTAGACAAACATTGTAGAAGTATACGAAGGCTGTAAGTACTTGGAAAAAATAGCAGCTCGTAATCTTCATAATAATCGTGAGAAACGAATGATTTTTTAAATTTCTTATTCTTTATAACAAGGCTCTAGAACAATTTTGAAAGCAACTTTCTTAAACATCGTTTTCGACGTACAACCTTATGAAATCCTTAATTTGATCAAAAAGACACGTTACACAGAAAAAAAATTGATTTTGTAATATAAAAAGCGATTTATTACAATATTTATACCTTGAAAATAATAGAGCTTATTCGATTAATTTATAAGTGAAAATAATATTAATTATTGAAACCAATAATTCAGATATACTTTTTGTTTATATTACTTTAATTTCATTTTTATTGCTGCGCTGAAATTGAAGTTTATATTTTTTTTCACTTTGTCACCATAGACGTTTCAACTCGGGGCGCAAGCTGGATTTCTTCGCGGCGTCAGCAACAATTTACAGATAGGAATAGCGGATCAATTTTTCCTCGGCGGCCCGATGAATCTTCGGGGTTTCGAGATGCGAGGCTGTGGCCCCCGAAACGACGGAAACGCCATCGGGGGTAATCTTTACTGGGCGCTAGCTTTTCACGTCTACACACCACTACCCTTCAGACCCGGGAAAAATAGCTTCGGCGAACTATTCAGGTTGCACGGTTTCGTGAACGGTGGAAATTTAGGAAATCTTTCTGAGACCAAAGGTAAAATGTATTTTTTTATTCTTGAAGGTGGTTGGTCTGTGACAGTCAAATTCAACATTTTTTTCTGCTTTTATGACGTTCTTCTGACGTTTAAAGTCATTTTTGAGTTTAAGGTGAGGTGAAACATTCAATTTTGAGTGAATTTTTAGACCAATCCCACGCTCGTATTTTTCAAATGAACTGAAATTTGAATATGTTATACAGTGTACGCTATAAGGTAAACGTCCCAATAGTTGGACAATTTTTGCTATATTATTTTTAATATTTCAATTATTTTTTTATCAGTAGAATCGGATGGATTATTTTTCCTATACGAAGAAGTGTATTTTTCATAATTTTAATTTAATAGAAAAAATTCACTCAACCTAAGAGACAGGGTCGATTTTCTGTCCAACTATTGGGACATTCTACATACTGAAATATTCAAGTATTTATTTACTAGAAATATTATTTAAAATTGATACATAACATTTTATGTGTTAATTTTAAATTTAAATTTGAGTTTTTAAATGCTAAAATATCAGACAATAGTTTAGATGTGAATTTGAAGCAGATTTTTTCGTTTGAATACTAGAGCGTGACATTCTTGGATTAAAAAAAAAATTTTTAAACCAAAGTAAAAAAAATTTTCTTGGAATTTTTGGACATTCTTGAAATTTCAGAAAATAAAAAAAACCAAAGTTGAAATTCCATGAATGCCATGACCTATTATAAAGGCAAACCCAAACCTTATAAATTTTGGTGCACACGTGTAGATGACGTTAAAAAAGTTTATCCAAATTTTTTAGCAAACCTATAGAAACTCATTTTACAGGCCAACCATCTTAATTATCCCATGGAAGAGCGCGTGCAATTTTTTTCGGAACCCACGAAAATAAAAAAAAAACAAATTTTTTTTTCTTAATTTAATATTTTTTATTATGGAAGCTTATTTAAACACATGATAAATAATGGATATCCGCAAAAAAGCAGCGAAAAATAATTTCTTAAAATCAAATTTTGCCAATTGTGGTCTTGAACCCTCGAAAGTGCGCGAGGGATCTTTTGGGCCCCAGAAAAATTGAATTCACGTTTTACCATGAAAAATTCTTGTTCTGTTTTTTCATACATTAAAAAATCTTTTTCTTATTTATAATATATTTTCTCAAAATTGAATCAAACACATGTTAAATAATAATTATCCTAAAAATACAGCGAAATATTGTTGATTCTATTTTTTTATAATATTTTAAAAATTGGGTCCAAAAAGACGCTCTTGCAAAAAACTTGTGCGTCAAATTTGATTTTAATTTTTTATATTCTTCCTTTTTTTTAGATGACGATTTAAACAAGAGCATGAAAATTTTCACGGACAACGTGAGGTGTACAGCTGGTGGTGGAATCGTAATGAAAATCGCTGGAATAGCCAGGATAGAACTGAACATGGCAGTGCCTTTATTATTCATGAGGAGCGATGTACTTCATCAGTTTCAATTCGGTATCGGGGTACACTACTTGTAAAATTTGATTGTAATAAAAATAGTGCGTGTACAGTACTGCCAATACCGTTGAATAAAGTTGTCAAAATGATCGTAAAAATTGACGCTGTCGAAGAAAGTGATACACGATTTAAAAATTCAATTGTGTCAATAAAAGTGAAATCTATAATATTTTTTGTCAATAATTGAGATTGTTCATGTACCAATTGTCGAAAAAAGCAACACCTACTTTAGCAATCGTTGGTATTAATGGTGTTCTATCATTTTCATTTATTTTCTGTATCGCAAATAAATGATTTTTTTGTTTTATCGTTTTACAACTGCATTCTCGAACGAATGTTATCAAGAATCGTGAAAGTATCGCCATGATGGAGTAAAGTACTTTATCAGTTTAAATTCGGTATTGGAGTAATTTATAAAATTTGATCGTAATAAAATGGTGCGTGTACGCAGTACCACCAATACCGTTGAATAAAGTTTTTTAAAATAATGATCGCGATATGCGATTTAAAAAATTTAGTTATGTCAATAAGAACGAAACCTACAAGCTCTGTAAGAAATAAAGATTCCTCATTATACCAATTGTCGAAAAAAGGGATATCTATTTTATCATTTGATGGTATTTACGGTTCTTATCATTTCTCTACATCGTGAATAAATACTACAATGTATTGGACTTTTTTCATTGTATCTTTTTGCGCAGAAAATGATACTTTGTTTTCGTTTTGCAACTGACTGCATTCTCGAACGAATGTCATCAGAAATCGTGAAAGTATCACCATGGTTGAATGAATCATTCTTTTCCTTTCCTGCAGGGAGGAACATCAAGAACGAATTATCAAATGGCGTATAAATTTCTGGCAACGCGCACGAGTTGCGCCATTACACTAATAAGGGTCTCTAATGACTAAGTGCATAATTTGAATACACATGGGACAATGACGAATCGGAAAATGACCAATCGAAGCCATTCGACTGAAAAAATATTATTCTCGCATGCAAAAAATGCTATTTTTTTAGGTACTTACGAAAGTACCGAAAGTATGTACGCCAAGAATGTGACCGAAAGTGCGAGTACATTCGAACTTGGCGGATGAAGCACGACGAAAAAAAAGAAGAAAAAAAGAAAAAAAAAGAAAGAAAAAAACGAGGGAAATATTGCGCGTCTGTAGAGGGCTCAGCAGCGCCGCGCCTCGAAGCTTCGGCCGTACTACGGGCCCGAAGTCTCGCTTGCACAACATTCATCAGTTGAAAATGGCCGCTTGAAAGTTACAATCAGAATTCGTTGCTGCAAAAATGTGCCTTTTTACAATGGAAAGTTTGGTTGAAAGCGCGAATAACGTACGTGGAAAAGCTTGCGAGACAACGAAATTGAAAAGTGACGAGCTTACGACGAGAAAGCATTTTGTTCAACCGTGGAAAAGATTGTTTTTCGACCACGAAACTACAAGCCAGAGCACCGATCACGATTGTCACATTTGCGAAGGTTGTCCTTGCCGTGAGTACATTCACGTGCACGCACGTCTACTATACCCAGTTCCACTTATCGCCCACAAAACTTCAGTCCTATTTTTATTACGTTGGTTTTCGGACTTTGTGGACGTTTTGGGCGATAACTGGAACTTGCCTTATCACTTCTTATCACTTTTCGGACTTTGTAAACGTTTTGTGCGATAAATGGAACTGCCTTTAGAGCCCGTTCCACTTATCGTCCAAAACGTCCACAAAGCCTCAGTCCTTTCCTTATCACATTTGTTTTCGGACTTTATGAACGTTTCGGGCGATAACTGGAACTGCCTTTAGAGCACGTTCCACTTATCGTCCACAAAGCCTCAGTCCTATCCTTATTACGCATTGGTTTTGGGACTTTGTGAACATTTTGGACGATAAGTGGAACGCGTACAAACCTTCTTTGCGCATTGCACGCGTTTCCCCCCACGGATTGAGCACATTTTTAACGCCAATCCGCGATACGTTATCTCCGAATCTTGTTCCCAAATTTTCCGATTTTAATGGTCGGTACCTCCTGTGGAGCAACAACGAATTAAATTTCGATCAGGCCTCGCAGTGTCCGCTCTAACGAGCGTGGAAAATTAATTTCCTTTCCCCCTCCCCCCCCCCCCTTTTTTTTTTCGTTTCGTCGTTTAGTTATCACGTTTTATTTTTCCTTGCAATGAAAAAGTTCATTTTTTTACATTACGCGCACAAAACTTGCATCAGCAATCGAAAGAAAACCCGTTTTCTCGTAAAAATAATGTGTAAGATATATCGTAGCCTTTTAGACGTGCCAGTCTCGTTTCAATGTAATTTTTTTTTTTTTTTTTTTTTCAAGTCAATATTGTAGAAATAAGGGCAAAAATTAATTTTTGTTGGTCCAAGTTTGACAAATTTTTATTCTTTTTCAATTTTTATGCAGTCACTACTTATGCAATTTTTTTTTTTCGTAACTCTGTTTACTTCACCTGTCAGCGCCCATTGTTTTGTTAACAGATGTTGAAACAGTAGTCTTGTCCGTAGATTCAGAAAGCCTGTAATAATGATATTATGATGTCGATTAATTGAGAAAGTGTGTTCTAATTAAATATCTGCTAATTAAAATTGATTTTATTGCTTTGTGTTATGATCTTTCATTTTGAGCGAGTTATCATCGATTTCTCGGTTTACGTCAATAATTAATATTGCATACATCCGATACTGATGGTACTTGTTTATTTGTATAATTTATTGATTTGTGTTTATCAAATCTGGTACGTACTTGAGTGCAATGGCCGTATTTATCTTTTCTTTAAAAAAAAATTGACAACGTTTACATGACAAATCTTGTCGCGTACATCACTGTTTAATTAGATTCAATTTAAATTAGACATTATTTAATTATATTTTTCGTCAGGTAATTTATTTTTTTTAAACTGTTTTTCAGGTCACAGAAGAGGTGGGATTACTGTCGAGGCGAGTAGAGGTTGGCAAATGGTGTACTGATTAAAAAAATGGAAATCTCTGTGAGGCGATCGATGTCCTTGGATTTGGATAGATCTGTCGGGCACCCAGTAAATTTGTCTCACCAAGCGACTTGCGAAAATTGCTACACAAACATGTACACGATGCAAGCTATGAATTCCAGTTCCAAGATGAAAGTTCAAAAGCCGTACAGGATGGAGAGCTCGCTGAGCGTTGATTCAGGATTGAAGAGCGTCGCAGCGCCAAAGAGGGAAAACTTTTTCACCAGTATGTTCGGAGCGCTTTCAAATATGGTCATGGAGAATTTTGGCAAATCTTTAACCTCCAACATGCACAATTCCCTCTCGGTCACTGTAGTTCCAAACGGAGGTATAATACCCCAAGATTTCTTCAAAAATCTGATTCGCAATGTCGACCAGATGGGCCCCGAGCAGAAAGACTCGATAGAAAATTCAAAATTAACAAACAAGGTAATTACGAGAAGTATGTACGACGTTGTGTCTCCCGGATTGCCAATTTTTGCTGAAAATTCGATAAAATATCCAGTATCATCGAAAATATCGCTAAATCCCGAATGCAACGTCATAACTGAAAAAGAGATGACAGAACAGAAAAAAATACCCTTGAATCCTGTGACATTAACGGATCAATCGGAAGAGACAGACCTGACAATTACTCTCGAAGAGTCGCAGCGAGAAACGCCTGAAGCTTTCAACGAAAACGAGTCGATGAGCAGTCTCGAGATGATCCAGGCTGACGAGATTCTCTCGACTTCGATGGAGGTGGAGAAAATCGAGCCCGATACGAGTACAACCCCAGAGACGACGCGTCCGTCAGATTCTCCAGCGGAAAAGCGAAAAATCGAAGAAATGGCGAATAAATCGGGAGAAACCTACTGCAGGGGCTGGCAGCCTCTGTGGAGGAGAGTCGTAAACGGCGTGTCCGAGCGTTTCGGCGCTCCGAGAGCTTCCTCGCCGGATTCCGAGGTACCGGCGAAAAGGACGAACCTCGGGAAGCCGCCGCGTCGAAAGACGTGCACGATAGCGCGCGGACGTGGCAAAGGACGCGGAAAATCGCAGCTCAGACGCAACGGGGTCAGCCAGTCGAGGCACAGAAGGGAAAGAACGAAACAGAATATTTATTCGAACATACAGGACGATCTGGACGCGTGGGAGGACGGCGAACGATGCGAGGGATCCGAGGACGAGGATGACCCATCGGTCAACGAACGATCGGAGGAACGAGGATCGTCGTCCGGGCTCGTGTCTTTCGACGACAGAATTTCGCCGCGTCATTGCTCGACCCTGCTCGAGAGTTTCGTGCACGGCGTCGCGTCCAGCATGAGAAAACGAAAGGAACTGGGATCGCGCGACTCCGGCTCGAAATGTCCAATGCGCGTCAGATACGTCATCGATTCCTCGATGGAGATCGAAAATGATAATTCGCCTTATAACGCGGAAAACTGCTCGTCCAGATTGGCCGGCGCGGCGCGACCGCGCTTGATTTCCGAAAGCTCCGTCGACTCCGAGGACAGCTATTGCATCGTTTTTGAAAATGAGTCTGACTCTGAAAACACTGACTACAGTTATGACGAGATCAGCGATGAAACCGGCGATACGCCCAGTGATGACGATTTCGAGGATGACGAAAAAACAACGATGACGGTAATTCTTTTTATTCTTTAAGGATTCGTGGGACAGACAATCCTATAATTCGAACTTTCGAATTATTCGTTCCGAATCTAATAATTTGAAAAATTTTGAATAATTAAAAAATAATTCAATTAATTCTAAAATTAGCGAATTATTCGAATCATTAAATTATTCGTGAATTTTTGAGTGTTTTGAATTCAGGGTTTGTTATGTTCGGCATTAAAATATAAAATTTACAAATAATATACATTTTATTTACACTATGAAATGAAATTACAAAAACAGAACAATTAGTATAGTTGTTTTTTTTTAATAAGAATGAAACAACATGAATAATATTGTAGCAAATAAAGTATTATCAAAAATACGACGTTTAAAAATTTGCTACAAATTTTTGTTCAAATATAATAAATACGATACTGAATCGGTAATTTGTTTTTAATGTTTTAAATAAAAAAGTATATTATTCCAAAATGTAATATTTATATGCATGATAAAACGAACTTTGAATTAAAAACAATTGAAAATCCAGCGATAATTCGATAATTCGCGAATTATTCAAATTATTCGAAAAATTTCGAATAATTCGAATCGAACGATATTAGCACACCCCTAACCTTAACAAGATTGCCTCGAGTCCCGTTAAGGTAGTTCTATCAAAAATCGTTTTCTTAGGATTTTGTTAAAAATTAATTTTAAGAGGTTTCACTACGTAGAACTCGAGATATTTATTGTCAAAAATCACTATTTTCTGCAGTCTCCCATAAGAGCATGTGTTAAATATTGCGATCTTCAACTTTTGATATCTTGACTTCTGAGTAGTGGAACTTTTGTTGAAATTTTGCACAGCTCTTTATTATACTTCAAAGAAGCCTCCTTTAGTTTTTAAAAAATATCCTAAGATTACGATTTAAAAAATTTACATACATTCGTAACAAGTGCAGGTGACCTTGGATGACCTTGAATTTTGAGTATGTTATTTTTGAAACAATTAGCAACAACCATTTTTTAAATAAACTTTTGCTAAAAAACCACATGGTATCGAGATAATATGATATAAAAACTTTTGTTTTGACTGTACTGATAGAACTAGCTTAAAAAAACGAACTTAATTTTTAACGATGAAAAAATTTGTCTAGATGAAGGTCCGGTTCAATCTCGAGCCGCAGGTACACACAATGATAAAGTGGGACTACGCGTACCGAGCCGCCCGGAGAGGACCCTGGGAGGAGATGGCCCGCGATCGAGAACGATTCCGAGGTAGAATACACTGCATCGAGAGAATTTTAAATCCTATCCTGTCGGTTCAACATCGTAACTGCGTCTGGCAGGAACGTTTCAACGTCGACGAAAACTCGTCGCGGACGCTTCCACCCTTTTTAACGCAATCATTCGCGTAATAATAATGAATAAATCGCGAATAAACGGAGAACAATAATACGACTGTTTAAAGTGTACAGTTTAGAATAATATATTCCGTTCGAGATGGAACACACGAAACCTCCCGAAATTAAAGATTCGCTGTGAAAACAGGAATTGCACGTGGTCTTCGAAGTTTCAACCCCATTTGATTGTTTTGACGCCAATGAAAATTTAAAAATAGCATAAACGATTTATGGATAAAATCGAAAAGAATAAAAGTTTTTCGCTTTTAACTGAAAAAAAGCACACTCTTATGAAAAATTGGGTATCGAGTTGGATAATTTATCGATTGCAATATCAATATAAGTCACTCAATTGTTATTAATATTATTACTATTATTGGATTGTTATGTGTGTATCGGAGATCCACGTGTATCCCCGAGTCAGTCTGTCAATAATTAGTGGATGTCTGGTGTGATTCGACCGCGAATAATAAAGGAAAATTAATATATATTCTTATTATACTACGTGTAAAGTTAGTTCTGTACAAAAAGAGGTAGTTTACGAGGAACGTTCGAGTCTCTGCTTATCGAGATGCTCGTATGCTCTTTTTATTACAATTTATCCGGATAAGTGTTCAGTTCGCATTTGTCCTTTTTCACCAGCATATTTAACACATGGAAGCGTTTGAAAATATGAAAAGAGAGAGAAGTCGAGATAAAGATTGATGCTTATGTAAATATATAAATACCTAAAAAAAAACGTACCACGTAAGGTGTAATTTCGTCAATGGATCGTCTAAGGCGAAGAATTTGTGCAGATTTCGTGCCTTTTTTAACATACACGTATTTAGATATTATAAGATATAAAAAAGCAGCGTATGGCGAGAGTTCGATGAATAACGATGTTTTCGGAAAGTTTTGTTACTATTACCAAATTTTTATTTCCTTATTGCTTGATGCATTTTTGCTGGACGCCGGTGTTGGGATATGACAGATCATGAATACATCATGCAAAACTGCACCTCTAATCGCTGTTATCTCTGTAACCTCCGGCCGATCTGCATAAATTCTTTTATAAGATTATCTTTCTCATTAGGTTTCTGTATCTATATTGTGTTTAGTTGTTAATAAATCATGTATGGTATCTAATGAATATTTTCATCCTACAGCAAAAAAAATATCTTTAAACATTCAAGTTCTTATCTTTATGTTCAACCGGGTTGGAGTTTGAAATCACGTTATACTTCGAGCAATATTTCTCAAGCGTTGCAAAATTCGAATTTTCATGATTATGTTTGAAATTTTTATATAAATTCAAGTGTGTGGAAAAAGTGTAATATATCTGTTCTTAGAATGAGTTCAATAAAGATAAATTGAAACAAAAAAAAATCGATTTGTTATAAACGCAAAAATGGAAAAAAGATAGTTATAGAATATTTAAAAAATAATTTCCAAATTTACCAAATTTGAACAAAAATAGAAGAGTATAAAGTATAAATAAGTTCTTAAAAGTACTTGAAATAAGTGCAAGTGCGCATTTTACACGAAGTTTTCAATGAAAAATATCGGATAGTAGATCTCGTTATATTTCACTTACGAAGGTAGCAGTGTTGCTACGTGCATTTTTAACATAATTATGATCGTTGGAAACAAGATTTACATTCAATTTTTATTTTTTAATTATTCAATGGTTGTGAAGAATTTTATGAATTATTGCTGGATAGATCTTGATTTTGAAGCAGTTTTTCAGCATATTTTTTAAGGGCACCAAAAAATGATAATTAGTTATTAATTTTTCTATAAAACACATTTATTTGTTGTTTACCCACATTTATCATATTACGAGATTGTCATACAATTATTATTTTTTAATTATTCAATGACTGAAGAATTTTATATGAATTATTGCTGAATAGTTCTTGGTTTTGAAGTAGTTTTCCAGCATATTTAATAAGGGGACCAAAAAATGATGATTCGTAACTATTCTATCATTTATTGTTGTACACAATTTTGATAAACTTATCCATACTTATTTCTACTCCATATTCATTATATTTCAATTATATTGTCTACATAGAAAATACATTAATAATTTTAATAATTGCAATATTTTGATAATTGCATATTTTTTATCGGTGAAGCAAATATAGTTTTTTATTGATATATGTAGTATTTAATAGTTAAAAAATCCCAAATGGTATGATTTGACCAGTTTGGGATATTTTTATGTGGTAAAGAAAGCAAATTTTCAATTAGATTTTGATTTAGAGTTAAATAGGCAATAGTCCCCATTTTTTAGTGAATTGGTTATTATTTGATTATCGATTATATAAATTTTCAGCAGATGCTCGTTTGACTGGAAAACTACCTTAAATTTTCATCAGAATTAAAAGGTGTAAAAAAGTTGTTCTGTCGTTCTCGAAATAACTATTAGTTGAAAATCATTATAGTAAAAATATAAAAGAGAGTAAATAACAAAATTGAAGAGAATAATATTAATTTCAAAATCACTGCATTCAATTTGGGATTTATAGAAAATCGTCGAAATGTGAAATAGATAATAGGTTTGTTAATCTAAATGATTTATTTCGTTGGCGAAGGTTGGAGCGTCGTAATTACGAGCATTGCAAACAAGCTTGGCATACAATTCTACTTTTCCGATTCTCCCGCGATGGTAAAGAATCTCATGGATCTCTTCGCCGAATAGTTCTAGATCTTGAATTTTCATCAAAATTAAAACGTCTAATACAAATTCTAGTCACTGCTCTCAAGGATCAACTGGAGATATTATTTCTGACAAATGTTATTATTTTTCATTTTTTTTCATAATAAATTGGACAAATTTCGACTTTACATTAACTATTACACATTAACTACCAATAATTAGATCAACAATTTAATTAAGCACACTTTTAAAACTATTTTCACATTTTGTATTGTTTAAACAATTACAAATGGAAAAATTTTAACTTAAAAATTAAAAACTTGTTATCACCACACATCAAATCTATGAGATAAATTTGACAGTGATGTCATCGTTTTTTTATTAGTATTCCGGGCAAATATATGAATCTTCCATAAGAAACAATATTGAAATTCTAAGAATTCAGAGCCTGATAACTCTGAAACTGTTTCGTAAATCTTTCTTAAATTTGACTCAACAGTTTTTTACGAAATATACGTATTTCTGAACAACTTATCGAAAATATATAGCGGCTTGTCAACGTTTTTAAAATCTTACCAGAACATCCTTAAAATAACCATTAGGTATTTCGAATTGTGGTGAACTGAAGAGCAAATTATAAAATTAGCATACATATTATTCTATTTTTCTATTCTATACAATTCTATTTTTTATTCGATTTTTCGGCGATAGTAAAAATCTCATGGATCATCTTCGAATATTTCATCTTCAATTTTCATCAAAATTTAAACATTAAATTTTTTATTTAACCCTTGGAAGGGTGCATGAGGTTTTTTAAATACTTTGTTAAAATGTGGTTCTTTTTAATTTCATATACTTTTTACATTTATTCAAAAACATGTTAAATAATAATTAACTCCAAAATAAACAGCGAAATATAGTTGATTTTATTTTTTATAAGATCAAATGAATCTTATGAGATAAATCTTATTAAATATTCTATAGATAGATGTTATTTTTTATAAGATAAGATTTTTTAAATTAGGGCCCAAAAAGACCTCGCGTGCCCTTGCGCGTCAAATTTGTTGACGCGCCCGTCCAAGGGTTAAATTAAATACATCAAATTAAACGTTAAAATAATTCATACACAATGAATAATTCCATAACAATTTAAGGATGCATGGGACAGACAATCTCAATAAAAAGTAAATTCTTGACGTTAAATTATTAAAAGCGAGACTCTGGCTTTTGCTAAAAAGTAAAGTTGCCAATTTTTTGAGTCTTATTGTTAGTTTAGCTATTAATTGGTAACATAAATATATTTTAACAATAATTTAAACATTTCTTATTGCTTAAACAACTAAATAAAATTTTTTTATTAAAACGTTTAAAAATTATAGATTATACAAAATAAACCCTACTACTAATATATAAAGAGAAATCACAAGAATCTCATACTTTTATATTTGTATTTAGTGCAAATTTATGCATTTTCCATAAGAAAAGCAATGTTAAATCTCAGCAACTTTGAAGTTTGATAACTTTTAAACTATTTCGTAAAAAGATTTTAAATTTGGCCCAATATTTTTTCATATACTCAAGAACAATGTATAAAAAATTAATCAAATTCTTATATGTTTTTCAAAATCTATCGTTCATAGATCTTAAGCACACACGTGACCTTGTAATCTAATGAAAGTTACACTGACATTGCTTTCGAAACAAAACTTATCGTAGAAAATCAAGAACATCAGACCATGATGAACTAAAGAGCAAATAGTAAAACAGTGATAATAAAAATGTAAGAAGCATGTTTATTGAAAAAAGATGTATGAAAAAATCATGGGAATGGAAAATATGAGATTGTGGCGAGCGGAAGAACGGATTGTAGATCTCGCCGATAATCATCGCTCACGAAGGTACGAGCGTCGTACAAGCGTAACTCTTGTTATTACGAGTATTGGAAATGAGCTTGGCATACAATTTTATTTATCTAACTCTCTGGACAAAGATTCTCATGCGCTATCGCCGGATGGGATATAATACCTAGCGTCGTATCGCGTCTCAAACTTCAAACGGTGTCAAGGGTACGATTGCATGACTGTTAAGGAGGTTGGCTGTAGCCATTTGTAAATGGCGAAAATAAATGAAGTTTTACGTGTTAAAAGTATAGGGAATCGAAATTTGTTAAGGACACGAT
>JAPYYW010003462.1:0-31613 GCA_030522545.1 Cremastinae sp. A BG-2022a | reverse complement strand
AATCGAAAATAGGAAAATCTCAAAATTTCAAGCGGTGATATCTTTTCGTGTCCTTGACGATATCGACTTCATAATAATTCTTGAAAATTTTTGCAAGACAAAATGAATGATTCAAACATCAAGGTTATTATTTTCAAAGCAGCGCACGTTGAATTTTTTTTAATAAGTAGAGCTTAACCAAAAGTTAATGCGCTCTATCTCGATGAATCGATTAGAGGTCTCATGTCTTTCTTAATATAGATATGCTCTGAAAAAAAATTAACATAAAATTATATGGTTTAACTCAAATATCTGACTGCAAAGTGCCAATGTTATTTGACATATTTTTCAAAAATAGGTTGGAATTTTTAATTCATTAAAAAATATAATCAATGGAATATGATTTTTTGTTTCTATATGAGTAGGTTTACCACAATTGTATATCTCACAATTGCAAGTATCAAATCATTTTTTAATTCTTTTAACTAATTTTTCAGGTATTTTTAATCATTCATATTTATTTGAATCAGTGATAATTTGTACATTCATCAACAATTTTTACTCATTGTTGATTCTTTTTCAAGCAATAAAAGTACTGAGACAAATTCGATAATATAAATTCTTTGGTTTATAAGATTTTCATTGAATTAAGTCTTCAATTTCATTATACAGTCAATAACAATATATTTTCAGACTGAGTTAATCCAATATTAACACCTGAAGTTTTTCTATTGAGTTTATGAAATTTTATCCAACAACATCAATTTTACTGAATCGATCTTTTCTTTTCTCAGTGTCTAGATTGAGGACAATAATAAACTTTATTCCAGTATTTTGGGAAATTGAAATTTTTCCTTTATCCATGGAGTGACTATCGAGGTGGTCGATCGTGAAAAAACTATTAGTCAGCGGATAGGGTGGCATATCGTTAGAAGGAAGATCGGCGGGGATAGGCGTGGAGGCGTCAAGCTGATGCGCCTCACGCAGTGTGCGTTCCCGAGCGAGAGCCTTCCCGTTGCAGTTTATCATTATGCACATGTCAGTCAACTCCCGTTTCACTCCTTCGCGCTCCCGGGGAGTCGGACCTTGGCTGGCACACGAGGGAAAACACCTAGAATCAGTTTTTTTTTCTCTCTTCCGAACTGTCATTTACCACCGCGAAGCCGATTTCGCTCTCACTTTCCACAAAGTGATGCGATCGATACCTCCGATGCACAATAAACGCGGTCCCGAGTCAACGCGGACAAAAAAAGGCTCGTGGGATCATCGAGAGTCCCGCTTGGACAATGGAGGGATTGAATTTTTCCATCGCGCACTCTCTTCCACTCATCATTCTTCCCGGCGCAGATTTTAGCCTCTCCCCTTATCTCGCTTCTATTCACGAGCACAATCTTCGAAGCCCTTCGGAGAATTAATTGATTGTCCCGCGACGACGTAGCTCGCCCACATTTTTTCACCCGGAGTTTTCTATTTTTCACGAAAGATCGAGGAAAAAAAAAGCAGAGGGAGAAAGGTGTGCGGAGGAATAATAAAAGTATCGAGAGGGGAAAATTAAAAAATTGGGAGTGGAGGAGGCGAAAGAGCGATCGTCGCTCGAAAACACACCGTCTCGGCCTAATAACAAAGTGTTTGCGAAGGAGTGAAGATGATGGAAGGACCGCCGCGACGCTCCGAGCGCGTAGGCGAATTGAGCAAAGTCTGGAAAGTGCCTCGCCCTTTTTCTCCATCTTTTCTCCTTTGTTCGCTTCCTCCCGACGCAACATCCGAGATACTCGCTCATCGCTCGCTCCCGGCGTCTATCGCGAAAAATTCGGCCCTCGAGGCCCGAATTTGTGACGACTATATGTACCCGGTCTATGGAGACGCGGCCGCGAGCACGGTCGTCACGCGGGGAACAAAAACGTGCTGCGTGCGCGACTAACCCCATAATTAGAGACTTTTGAAAATTATATGCGCGAACGTGTGTCCCCTTGCGGTGAAATATCGGCTTAATAATAACAACAGTTGGAGCAGGGCACACGGCAATTATCAGGACCCGAGCCAAACATTTTTCACTCCCGCCGCTCATCTTATTCGTGCGCGTACGCACCCTGCACTCTCTCTCTCTCTCTCTTATTCTCGTGCACCTCGCTCGACTCTGCTCCGACGCTTTCGAATGAAATAGCGAAGCCTCGCGAACGAGAGGAAGAGACGGAGAGAGCCGCGAGGAACGGGGGGTGTCCGACCGGAAACGACGTGGGTGTCGGGGTAGCGAGGTGAGTCGTCGAAATAATGCATCGTCGTAGAGCGACGGATGAGAATCCCAAGAGAACGACGTGTACACTCTCTCGCCGAGATCCTCTTTCCTCCTATGTTTATACACAAAGGTCTGTGGTCTAAGCGCGGAGTAGCCGGAATTTTTAATCTTCAAACTCGAGCGTGGGCGATTGTGAAATAAGAAAAAGTTTCGGAGGCATAAAGAACCGAAGCTGAAACGTTAGAGGAGTACGTTACATCTGGATTGTGTGGACGAGCTAGATAAAAAGCGGATATATAGAATTACAACCGTCCGAAAATAAAATTTCATTTGTTCGTGGGTCCTGAAAAAAATCTAGCTAATCAGAATTCTTTGTTACGACGGGCATGAGGTAAACGTCTCAATAGTTCTACATTTGAGGCTTTTTCCATCTTATTTGTATTTTTAAAAAATTTTAACGAAAAAATGTGTCTTTAATTCATATTTTATTTTTTTCTTCATTTAAAATAATATCATAGGCAATGCAAATGCAATGCAGTCAGTGTAATGCAAATTATCACAGTGATTTTCTAAGAACTGTCAGTGTATTTTTAATGAACTGTCAATTCACGATATCAATGATTTTGATTACAATCACCATATGGAAACAAAAACGATATATTTTGAAAACCAATCAAATTCACGGAATAATGTCTATTACATTCTAATCTTCACTCTATGAATAAGAAGAATTTATAGCATATAAGTACTGAAACTTTTGAATATGCAGATGTCCAAATAATTGAACAGAAATATTAACTCTGTCTCTAAAGTTGAATGAACTTGTTCCAATAGTTGAATGCAACAAAAAATGGGAAAAAATAATCGATACATTTATTATGGAAAAATTTAAACATTTAAAGTAAATTAAAGGAAAAAATAATCCATATATTTATTATGGAAAAATTTAAACATTGAAAGTAAATCAATGAAAGTTTTGGAACATGTTCAATTTGTATTATAGAATATTTTGTACAACCAATAAAATGAAATGAATGTATTATTTGTAAAGAGAAATAAAAGGATAGGAATAATTATTCCACTAAATATTAAAATGAAGTGCAATTTATTTCATTATAAAAATAATTACCCCATACCTTAAAAACTTCAAGTATTAAAATTTGAAGAAAAGAAGAAGAAAATGAGATTATGCTCAAGGAGACAATATAAAATGGTAGCAAAAAGTTCAATTTCTAATCGGTAGAAAAATTTTCCGATCTCTATATTTTAGACTGACAATGAGAAGGAAAAGGAGTCCTTAACAACCAAAAATTTAAGACTTCACTCATAATAAACTCAATTCTCAGACCAAACTCAATTCCCGTTGAATCATTTCTTTCAAATAACAACTGAAATTAAAAGTTATAATTTTTAATCATATTAAAAATACCAGACAAAAACATATGTTTTTTCTTAGAGTCTTGACACAAAATTCGTTTACGTAGTGAATAATTATCTTTTTTATTGCATATACCTTCATTCAAGCACGATAAGATTGAACATATAGAAATTAAATGAAATATTTCGAATTGAAAAACGCTGGTTGATAGCTCGTGACAGAGTAAAACTGTAAATCAAATATGATCTATATTTACAATGTAAAATTAAAAAAAAACTCCTAACAAATAAAATATACTACTACGATGATGAAAAAGGTAAAGATTTTGACGTGTCTCGAATTATCGGATGTATAAAAGCATCCGAGGACAGAGCGAGCGTAAAGAATTTCGAGGCAAGAAATCGCGGTTGAATTTTCATGGCAAAAGACCGTGCAAGTCCGCGAGGGAGAAAAGGAAGAGAGAGAGAGAGAGAAGAATATCTTGCGAGGAGAAAGATGCCTTTTAGCAATGTGTCTGCCTGTTTTGCGACGTTATAATTATATACAGGTTCGTTTTTTCTCGGGGCGCGATCGTACGGATCTCGAGGGGAGGGATGAAGTGAGCGCAAGAGCAACGAGAGGAGCCTGGACGAGGGGGCGGGGGGAAGAAGGGAGGGCGAGAATCCTGGCGGACTCGCGCGCGAGTCCGTTGTACAGTGGCGTTTTTTTATTGACTAATTGGTAATTAAGCCGGGTTAAACAGCGGTCAGCAAACGCTTTCTTGCGCTCTCAACGTCGTTCCGCGACTCGCTAATTTAATTTGCGGTTTCGTCGCGTTCGTCCGCTCGTATTGCGCGCCTATGGCGTACACAACACTTCGCTCTCTTCTCTCTTTATTCAGCCCTCTCGTTTTCTCCGTTTCTTCCGAGGCCAGACCACTAATTTCCTCAGCGTCGCGTCTTACCTTCGAGTCTATATACGCGCCATTTGGCTACTCCGCCCACTCCTCGACGCCGGCCAAACACTTCGAATATATATCTATATGTAACATCGCTCGCGACGCTTCCTCCCATTCCGGAGCTCGAACCTTTGATTTTCATTTATTGCCACGCGGCCCGAGAAGATTGAAATTTTCGTTTACAGCAGAACGCGCGGTTTTCCTTATAACGGAGCGTATCTCTTTCGCGCCTACGCGCCCCGAGACTTTTTCCATTGACGACGCTGCTCTCGGATTACGACGACGTTGACTATTTTACTGCGAAAAGATCGAGCTCCCGAGCCTTTTATGGAAAACGCGTCAATATCATGGAAATCTCGCGTCGATCGATTATTTATGTACGTGATTAGGAAAAAAAGGATTTTATCGTGGATGAGAAGTGTTAGGAAGTTCCTTCTTTTCGTGTATATAGAGGCGTTTTAATGATACACTAAAAATTTACAAAGCGCGAGTTTATATAGATATTTTTTTTTCTTCTCGGTGCGTATATCGCTGTCTCGGGCGAAAAACTCGCGTGTATATCAATCAAAAAGTGATTCATTCACTACAATGTTGCCTGGTAGGCGCCAACTCGGCGTCTCATTCAATTTCACTAAATCACACCGCTCGTCGTTACGAGCTTTTGTTATTTAAAACAGTATTATTATTTTGACACGGGGCACAATCTATTAGCTGGCATCCATTGAGAACGTTCACTGGTTAGCTCCTCTCGCACAGAACCGCCGCGTTCCGAGTCTCCAGTCACGAAATCATCTTTGACGTGGCGCGCACGCCCGCGTGTACGCGCCAAGATGACAACGCGAAATACGTCTCGTTTCGATCACGAAAATAATGACGACGACCTCTTCCGAGGTGCCGATGACTTACACTTTATTTGCTTCCTTCAACCTTTGTATAAAATACCTCTCGCTTATATATCCATTTTTTAATTTTCTATATATATATCAAATAAGTCGAAAATCTATGTTTCAGTTTATTATACTTTATAGTTATGTCATATATGATCTCTTGCTTTGAAAAATTCACGAATTTGATAAAAGGATCTTGTCAGATTTTGTTAATTCTGTGCATGAAACTGAGAAAACGATTTTTTTTTATTAATTGGTAAGATTTTCAATATATGATATGTTTAATAATAGGCAAATTTTTGTGCAATTCTTATAAGCAACCAGATTTTATCTTGGGTTTTCAAAATGAGAGAAAATAAGACAAAATCTGGTTGCTTATATAAATTGAACAAAAAAATTTTCTCTTGTCTCACTTTGAACATTTGCTACTTACTGGTAAATATGGTAATTTTCTTATGAAATTATGTCAGTCTAAAATAAAATGATGTTTCTTGTATATTATTATAAAAGAAATTTAAGATGATTCGTACTTTAAGGTAAATCCAACTACAATTTATGAACATTTTATTTTTTTTAGAAGAATATTTGATTAACCTATTTTAAGAATTTCATTGAAATTTGTCGTATACCATTTTTTTATGAAAAATTAAACTTTTTCCTAAGTTATACACGCCGTTTTAGAACTTTAATTATCATACAACTTTACAACGAACTTATCTAAATAATGTCATCTAAAAACTTTTAAAAAATCTCCATTTCCATAAAAATTTCACAAATGATGAAATGTGTAGGACCGGTAGAAAAATAAAGTAACTAATAACTTTATATGTCATCTCATGATAAATACACATTCAATCAGAAATAGATACCCTTATAAAACAAAAAATAATCAAAATACATTTACATAAATTATTAATAAATCAACTACAATCAATAAACTTAATAGAGCATAATTGATAAACTAAACCAAATAAATGATGTGAAAATTTATAAAAAATTGAGCTTCATTTATAAATTATACTAAGATTATACAAAATACTGTCGTTAATAAACGTAATGATTGATATATGATAAAAATAAACCAATAAAATGACATAAGATAGTTATAAATTGTACTTCATCGTATAATTTATGAGTTTATTATACCCAATATTGTAGATTTCTTGATAAGAATCACTAAAATTATTTTCTTTTCTAAATACTTTAATATAAATAAATCACTATTCACAAATTATACACATTATAAAAGTACTATAAATAGTTTTGCATACAAATAATTAAATATTTTGTACGTTTTCAATTAAATCATTCACTCGACTAAATAACTGACCGGTTATTATCTCGATATACGAACGTGTTAGAATTGGCGATTTTTTTGTCTGCGATTTGTAAGCCGGATATCGTCCCGTTCCTCCATTCATAAAATTCGCTGCCACACCTCTTCGACGTTGCTGTTTCGTCGGCGAAAAAACTCTCGTGCCTCTCTTGGTCCTTTAGTTTTTGGGCTCTCCGAGATTTTTCATAGAGAGAATAAGTGCCCTGTCCAACCCAACGCGCTCTCCGTTTCCTCCTGAATATACGCCAGATCATTCTCCCGCTATTGTAGGCACTCTTCCTGGCACTTATCTGAACGATGAAAACGAAAAAAAAAAGAATAAAATCAAAGATCGAGTCGAGACGCACACGTGCTTTGAAAAAAAGTGTGGGTGTCGGGCCACGTCTGAGAGGACCTCGCTTTTTCAGACGAGTGAAAATAAATTTGATCGACGTCTATCCCACGCACCATTCGATTTACCAACTTTTGTGCACTGACATTTTTTTCTCCCTTATATTTACATCGTCTCTACATACACATCACGAAATACTTCTCCATTTTTCAATAATTATATATTTTCAAACACACGCATTAAAAAAAAAATGTTTATGCAAAAAGTATAGGACGCGAATTAATAAATTAATTGTCGGCGAGAAGCGTGTCCGTGAAGATTAAAATGAGAGGATAACGAGGAGAATGAAGTAGCCAGTAAAGGAGGATAAATGAAAGATAATTTTTGAAGTTTGAGCGTGTGGTGGATCGTCGCGGATCGTAATAACGGGTAATTACTCAAGAAACGATCTCCGGAGTTGCTCGTAACTAGATTTTTCGGTGTGTAAGAAAGAGCGAAGGGATCGGGAGAGTCGTAACGGGGAAGGAGCTTATATTATCAAACTGCGGGATACATAATGATCGTCGTTCCTCGAGTTAATAAGCGAGAGGGGAAAAGAGCGAGCAAGAGAGAGTAGGGGGGGGGGTGCTTTGTTTGCTCGATGTAAGGCAAACGAGCGTGTGGCCGTTCCTCATTGACTATTTCATAAGACTGCTACCCGTCTTCTGCCAGGCGTCACGACTAAATTCCTCGTGTTCCTCGCTCGATCTTTCTCGTCTCGACCCCTTGCGGCTGTACGACGCTTTTTTTTGCCCCGTGTACGACGCAAATTCCTCTCTTCGCTCGACGAAATGGCACGGGAGAAAAAGGCGACGTCGCCTGCTTCGGAGCCAGGAACTCTGACACGCTCGGGGTGAAACGGGGAAAAAGGGTGCCACGCACGAGTGCCACTCGAGATGGAGAAAAATTAAATTGAATCATTTTTTCGAACTATCCGAGGCTCCGATCGTTATTACCACTGCAGGAGAATCTTCTTCTCGTATTAAAGAGACTTTGTACGATTCTAAATCTTCTTACGGAATTCGACGAAGTAAGATAAACGTCTCGATAGTTATTGGACTATTTTTATTTTTTAATATTTGAATTATTTTTTTCTCAATAAAATCGTATGGATTATTTTTTCTATATTAAGAGGTTTATTTTTCATAACGTTATCTTATTGAAAAAAAATCGCTCAACTCTGGAGACATTAGGGTTCACTTTCTGTCCAACTATTGGGATATTCTACAATAAGATAAAATAAGTATCGTAAAATATAACTATACAAAAGAACGAACACTGCACCGATTATTATTGAACTAATTACATTTTAATATAATATAATTAGTATAATGATCACTTTTTACTATCGTGATTTCTCTCAGTGTACATATTCTATTACGTTTAAGTATTTATTTACTAGAAATATTCATTAAAATCAATACATCGCTAAAATATCGGATAATGGTTTAGATGTGAATTAGAAGCAGATTTTTTTATTTGAATATTTTTTAAATAAAGATAAAGTGAGAAAACCCTTATCTGTTCAGCTATATTGGAACGTTTACATTATCGGAAAAATAAAAAAAAATGATTGTTTCACCGGGATGTACCCATATTTAAAAGTCTCAACACTTTCGCACGACGCTCATTTTTTTTTCCTTTTAACGAAATAGATTGCCAGATACAGAAATGAAAGATGAGCCGCGATTATTCCGGTGAAAAGAATTTGAATAATTCTTCATTTGAATAGCAAACATCTTTCCAGAAGATCAGAATACATCAAGCGTGGGGTAGGTTAGTTCTCTTTTGACTATTTGGCATGCGTCGGTGCCCCAGGTCAGGATTCATTTGCACAAGTCTCGTAGGCCAGTCGAACCACCGATCAGAGCATCTCTGAAGGTTCCACGAACTCTACCAATAAGCCCAGGCTCTCTCGTCGTGGTTACCACAAAAGAATTTCTCGTTGGATTCTAATAAAGTACCGAATATTTTAGAACTTGAAAAATGGTTGCAAACATCGTGCACTTATTGTCAAACTCATTTACCATTAGCAGACCGTTCATATTTTAAGCAGCAGTGTATAGATATTTAAAAATGCAACACGCTGCTTCGAAAGGAAAGATCATCGGATAAAGTCTCAGAAGAATGATCAGTAATTATTCCGCAGAGGAATTTAAATAATTTTTCTTGAATACATTGACCGTGTCGTAGGTCAGTTTCTATTCAATGAATGCTACATTGTTGTTGCCGTAGGTCAAGGGACTGGAAAACCTGTATCAACATTTATCATTTTCCTCATTGCTTGCTTTCCCATCACCGAATGAATAGTGTCGATCACTTTCTAAACTTTAAATTTCAAATGCAACGATCCTTTTTTACTTATCGGAGAATTTACATTCGAGCACGTCGGTATCGACATATTATTACCAGAAGGTATATATGACGTGAAACCTTGTTGACAAAATAGCTCTCAAGATACAGGAAGGATCGTTATATGAATAATTCTCCGGGCATGTCGCAGAGTCTTTCGTAAAGAATAATGGTCCATATAATTATTCCCATTTTATAAATTTAAATGACTCCACGATCGCTATTTTCCTTTATTTTTTAAAGATCCGAATATATACGTAGATTGACCGTGGCGTAGGTCAGTACCCATTCATCTATCGCCCGAACCATTAGCTTCGTGAACCGGTCGAGGACCTCTCGCACCACTTTTTCTTTCTTATTTCGCAGCCCCGCTCTCGGAGAAAGAATTTCATTTCGGCGACGGATTGTCGGAACGAAGGATCGCGAGCAGCCCCCATTTGTCATTGTCCTCCGTGCGCTTTCGGTTGAATATAATTGGCCCGATGAAAAATACGAACTCAGGTGGTCCAAATGTCTACCCGTTTCCCGATTTTAAGGGCTGTACCGAGAATGCGCAATCGCGGATTTATGGGCGACGCGCGAGTCTCTCATCAGGTAGCCAGGACCGAATTGACCCTGGAGGTGGCTTTACGATCGCTCTATCTCTCCCGATGAAATGAAGGAAGAAAGTGCAAGCGGCTGAGACAAAAGGTCTCATTGTCCCGTTCATTTTTCTTCGACCTGAGTCTCTCTCCATTCATTTCCTGCCTCAGAAAGAGAGAGAGAGAGAGAGAGAGAGAGAGAGAGAGAGAGAGAGAGAGAGAGAGAGCGGGAGCGGGAGCTCTCTGTCTCTCCCGAGAGTTCGTCGCGGTTCCCCGTCCGCAACGCCGCCTCTTCGTACTTCTGTGAACACAAATATACGCTCGTATCCACGCACGAGGGTCGTTACGTTTTATGGCTAATTGTTTTATTATATCTTTGACATATTTCGCGTTTACGGCCACCGTGAGCCCGGCTATCACCGTTTCATCTCCTGTGGCCGTTTCTCTCGTCGTTCGCATCAGCGCGAAGGCCACTTTTTAACAGTTTTACACTCGTTCGATTCGCCGACAAATTTCTCGCGCTCTCAATCTTCCGCTTTGTCGCTAATGGCTCATTTCGTCACGAATTTTCTCCTGGGAACCTGATCATCGGAATCGACGCGATTCGCGCGTGAATTGAATTGCGGATTTACGTCGGGCGCTCCGATTGTGACGAATTGATTAGGAGCTGCGTAGATGAGCGAGAAAAAGATCAGGATCTTGCGAGAGCCGGCAGTACGTTAGTTCCACTCTTAATTTCTCTACTCATGACCATATTTCATCTTGAATTTGGCTGCTTTAAAAAAAATCACTATTTTGGAATAAATTTACTCAATAAAGAAAAACTCATCTACAGTTTTAAAAAGCCAAATTTAAGATAAAATATGGTCAAAATTATTATTTTATTATATTTATTATATTATTATATTATATTATTTATTTATATTATATTATATTTATTATATTATTATATTTATGACTAGAGAAATGAAGAGTAGAGTTAATGTACTGCCGCTAGAGCCTTCATTTAAAGTAAATCATAAAGTATCGTTCAAATCTTGGGACATGTGCAATTTGTGTTATAAAATATTGTTGACAACTAATTATTTGAAAAGAAAAATGAACAGAGGAATAATTATTCCACTATATTATAAAATAAAGTGCAATTTATTTTATTCTAAAAATAATTACTCGGTACCTTAAAAATCTCAAGAGATTACACAAGTACTCAAATTTGGAGAAAATAAAAGAAAGAATAAGTGAGATTATGCTACAGGAGATAATAGAATACATATTAATGATGGTGAAGAGTTCGATTCTTATAAGAGTGTTGAGTCCGTAGAGCAAAAAATCAAAAGTTTAACAAAACGTTTTTTCTCCATACGAATTCGTTTGAGAATAAAAAATTTATTAAGAAAAGTTGCTGCAAATCAAGTGAAAAAAAACATTTAAAATTTAAGATTTATTCTCTATGTGATTCCACAAAACAAATGATAAACTTTTTTTTAAAAATTAGATGAAACTTCTTTAACGCCATACTTAGAACTCGTTACTTATATATTTATTATACAAAATTGCAATTTCAAACACGTACTCTTATGAGAAGGTACAAAAAATAGCCATTGTTAACAATTAATTAGGGGCTTCCTAATCATCGTGAAATTTTTACCCAACCTTTTACAAATGTTACTTAATATTATATAAAATTTTCAAATATATTTTATCATTTTTGATTTTAAACACAACTTTTTTCAATTTCTCTCAGGAGAAGGAATCATCAACAACCGATAATTTGAGATTTATAGTAATGCACGTTGAGTCATCTTTTTCAAATGACAGCCAAACTTAAAATTTAATTTTCATTAATATTAAAAATCCGAGACAAAAACGTGTTTTTGCCTCATAGTATCCTTTCAGAAAACTTATTATTTACAGAGTAAATAATGTTCTTCTTCATTGCACGTCGATCTTAGTTCATATACATGACAATATAAGATATATTATTCGTTAATTGTACAATTGAATTGCGGATTGACGTCGGACGCTCCGATTGTGTCGAATTGATTAGAAAGCTGCGTAGAGAAGGGAGAAAAGGATCGAGCGAGAGCCTGGGAAATATCGAGGACGGAAGGTCGCGACTCATCTCGCGGAGATTCCTTCACGAGCTCGGACGTTCCGTCCCGGTTGCATTCCAACGGCAAAAGGACATCTATCACCGAGACCCTTCGACACGCAATTGAGGCACTGCACTGGCTCTCCGTCCGTCTCCGGGACGAGGCTCGATGTTGTTCCGCCATACCTCCGGGACGGGGTAGGCAGACGAGCGAGCTTCTCTTTCTCGCTGGAGAAAACTCCCCGGGAGATTCTCGCAGGCCCGCAGGCACCGGAGAGCAAAGGGATGAGGAGAAAAATTCTTTTTCCTCTAGGTATGCCAATATATCGCTTCTGCCTTCATCCTCGTCCCTCTCTCTCTCTCTCTCTTTCGCTTTTTCTGGTTCGACCTAATACGTGACGCCTCGTAAGAATTTACACGACCCTCGCGGCCACTCGATCCTCAATCGGACCGGGAGTTAAGATAAATAATACCAACCCCTCGCCCACGAGCTCTCGCATGTGATCGGCTCCCTCGCACTTTCCTTCATCGTTTCGCCGAGATCTCGTATATATTCGAGGGATTTTTCAATTTTTACCAACATTTCCCCAAGGCTTGGCCAGGGTCATTCTTGCCGGGTCAAGAACGACAGGAGATGAGACAGAGAGAGAAATATAAAAAAGAAACGGCGTATCCCTCGCGTCCCTTTATCTTTCGAATTTAGTCATTTCTCGGGTGTTAAATGTGGTTCAGGTACGAATAGAAAATTGTGAAAGTACGTTTTGGCTGAGTGTTCATTGATGTGCGCGAAGGCCTATAAATCATTGCGCGTGCCTTGCCCTTCTCACCGCTCACCGGGAATACTTCTCTACGTCGTAAATGTTGAACGAAGAATTCTACGCCCACGATGACCTCCATCCGTACACTGCAAGTTACGTGCCATTCGCGTGTAGGTGATTCGAAACTTGACAGATAATTGTACGTGTTGAAAACTAACTTCTCTACAGCGTGTTTTCGGAATAGCATGAATGGATCTTACACAAGTGCGGATTACCAAAATGATAAAATGATCAAATCTTTTTTTGTATCACGTAACTCTCTTTCGATTATTTTGCTTCACTCTTCACGCATTTATATCTTTGACGAGTCTATAAAAAATCATATTATTCAAAAATACAACCCAGCCATGAAAATTAATTTTTATTATTTACGCAGAGTTTTTTATGTAAAAAATATATATTTTTTTTAAATTCTATATAATCCACCCTCCCTCTGAAAAAGCTTAAAAATTTTTTTATTGAAAAAATTTATTTTAACCATAAACTGATCATAATTGGTCTTAAAGAGCCTTAATTAACGAATGTTAAATATATCGCAGTTTGAAAAAAAAAATTTTTTTTTGTTACAAATGTTTTCTCAGGTGGTCCTGATATCGCAAATTGGCCTAAAATATCGTTAAAACATCAGAGATATCATGATTTTCCGGAAAATGAAAAAAAAAATTTTGCCAAATTTTTTAGGGGAGCCGTGCCCCACCCTCCCCTATATGTTTTTATTTTTTTATTTATTATTAAAAAATTTCTTTTGGCATTTTCCTTAAATTATGATTTATATTGAAATTATAAAAAGGATATTTAATATTTATTTTTATTTATTTTTCAATCTACATTATCCGACGATGAAATGTCAAAGAAGAAAAAAAGAATATTATATTCTCTTTGGATACTTGATTTCACATTTTTTTTTCGATGATTCTTTCGAATTGTCATCATCCGTTTAGTTGCATATGTTTTTTTGATTTTTTCTCGTACTCAATTGGGACCTAATAGGAAATATTCCCACCCAAAGTAATCTTCATCTTCTGACTGGCGGTTTTCTTTCGTATATCATTGATCTTTTTCTGCTGATCTCGACGGATTGATTCTTCGTTAATTTTTTGTTGTATTCTAAACGTTCTGGCTTGATCGTTTAAAATTTCGAATGGACTTTTAATATTTTTTTGCGGTAATTCCCGTCTGGCTCGAATCGGTTCTAAATCTTCGTGAGTTTCTATGAAACGATCATGGGAATTTTCCGAAGACATTGCCTGTATAAATTTTTGTGTAAATTAATAAAAATTAATTGAAAAATATATTTAACTCATAAAAACTAGTTAAAAATAACATTTTTCCTTAAGCTAGTTCTATCAGTATAGTCAAATCAAAGGTTTTTATCTAAATTTATCTCTATACTATGTGGTTTTTGAGCATAAGTTTATTGAGAACAGTTGTTACAAATGGTTTCAAGAACAACATACTCAAATTTCAAGATCATACAAGGTGACCTGTACTTGTTACGTATGTATGAAAATCAAAAAAAATTATAATCTTACGATTTTTTTTAACTAAAGGAAGCTTCTTTGAAGTACAATAAAGAGCTGTGCAAAATTTAGAAAAGTTTTACTCCCCAGAAGTCAAGGTATTTAGAGTCATAGACCACAATATTTAACACCTGCTCTTATGGGAAACTGCAGAAAATAATGATTTTTGACAATAAATATCGATTTAAATTTAGCATATAATTGCACATTGTATCAAAAAAGGTTTTTGCAAATTTTTAATAAAATCCTAAGAAAACGATTTTTTGATAGAACTGATGCCTTAAGGTATGTAAAATCATCAGTTGAAATTTCTTGAGACAGAATTTATTCAAAAATTGCACAGATCTTCGTTAGCATTGTGTTAACGTGTTTGCAAAATTTAAAAAGTCCCAACCATGTAGTTATTTAGGTATTAATTTTTAAAAATATTAACATGGGCTCTTATAGGAGATTCGAAAAAGCAATGACTTTCAATGTATAATATTTCGATTTCTAGATGGTGAAGCTTTGTAAAATTTGACATGTTTTCTAATGACATTAAAGAAGACCTGCGCAAATTTTTAAGAAAATCTGTCTCAACACGGTTTTGCGGTTGTACTTCCTTAAGGACAAAAATTATATGTAAGAAATACTGATCTAGCTGAAACTTACCTCATCATTTTCCTGAGCAAAGACGCAGCCTACAAGCGCTCCGATGATGAAGAGCCACACAGTCGGTCGTTTGAACTCCATAGTTGGTTCGTGCAACTTGTTTAACTCGAAATCGAATAATGGTTGAAGCGTAAATGAACCCGATTATATATATCATCGGCTCATGTCTGTTCTGTGGCATGTTATACATGCTGACGTCATGAAACAATGTTTTTTTACGACCGACAAAATTTAATGGCCTATGAATTTTTTTCCTCAATCGAAATTTCCCTATTTGGTTAATCCATATAATGATAAGAACACTGTGAAAACACTACAGTTGTCACGTAGTTCTGTTGACTTTGAATTTCGAAATTTATTATCTAAGAATGACTATATAGTTTTATTGAGGAAAAATTTCTGCTCTTGTCGATACTATACGTAATTGTATCAATTAAATACGGAAATCAATTAAATGTACATATTAGTCATCAACGCGTGAGTAAGCAGATAACTATGCATATTCTATGTTTACATATTTTTTAATTTCGAAATTGTGTATAGTAAATTATTTTTGAATTTAACACAACAATGTATATCGGAAAGAAAATATAAATAATTTAACTACTTGTTGCAATATTTCATGTTGCATCCATTCAGCCATTTTTACAAAATTTCATGAAAATTTGCAAAGATCTTACTTCATGTTATGTTGAAATAAATGTAAAATTTTATGAAGCTTTATCATCTAAAAATCGGGATACATGTTATTGAAAATTATCGCATTTTTTAATGGCTCATAAGAAAATCTATATGTTGCAATTATCTTGATTATAACATGATGAAGGATTTTTATACAATTTCGAGTACGTTTTTATATGATGCTAAGGAAGATCTACACAAAATCCATTTAAATGAGAGTGTTCTGTTTTAAAAAGTGTCAAGCAATGTGAAACTAGTATTCAGGTTTGTTTGAAAATAAATGATTTTTATTTATATCCATGTAGTTATGGTATAATGAAATATTTTAAAAATTGCATAATTTGTTGATTATAATGAAACATCGATTATGAGATTTATGGCGTTTTGATTAAACTTGTATATATATGTATTGTGAATAATTCTAGTATTCAGGTTTGTTCGTAAACAAATTATTTTTATTTATATACTCATGCAGTTATGGTATAATGAAATATTTGAAAATAAATTGCATAATTTGTTGATATACGATGAAACATCGATTACGAGATTTACGGCGTTTTGATTTGTTGGTGGTTTGCTAGCCGGGAAGAATGTGGAATGTACGCGGCGGAGAACCACACGAGGTTGCGGCTCGGCGGAGATGTATCTCGGTGGAAATAGGGACGCGAGGAGAGAGGAAAGGCGAGGATGAAGAGAAAAGAGAGAGGAGGAGACGGTGAAAGACGAGGGTTTCGGCGGTCGAGTTAGCGGGGAGAGATGAGGCGCGAGAATACGAGCCGGCGAAAAGCAAAGCTGAGGGTGTGGAGAACGCGACCGATGTTCACTTATTGGCGGCGTGTCTACCGGCATGGTGCTCCGAGAACGGGTGAGAGAGAAATCCGAGCGCGGGCCCGTTTCGCAACACGCGACTCGGAAATCATCCCCCTGCGGGCTTTCACGCGAGCTTTTTGCACGAGGGTCGTCCTCGGCGTTGTCGTCGCTTCTCGGCCGATATACGCGTTACGACACGCCACAATGGTAGCCGCCGCGTGTGTGCGGAGAACCTCCGCGACTTTGCCACACCGAGAGAGGAAATTTCTGAAAGGGTCTTGGAAAAGGGCCAGATGGCGTCCAAAACCTCACGCAGACCGCAACGAGTCTGTAGCCGTCAAATATTGCGGTCGCTTCAGAAATCGATCACTTCCGATTGTCTGCACTTGTTACCGATATTTCTAACCTCTGTCAAAGCCTCCATAACACGAATTCGCAGATGGCGCTAAATCCTGACACGTTAATTTCGGCCACTTATCGACCGAAAAATTGCACCTCTTTCTCAAAACACGCCGGTATTCATAGAAAGTTTTATTCTATAACGAGGTAAAAATCGTTGAAAGGCCATTCGGAGGTTTCGCTTTATTCACCCTGTCAAATATATTTCTTCAAAGCGTTCCATGTCCCGAAGACAAACTGACGCGTGCATGGATCAACGTTCACGAGGTTGTTAGACAATTTTCAAGTTTCAACGATGCACGTCACACTTGTGGAAACACTATTACTGCGCGTTATCTCCGTTGAAGGTTTCTCGAAAATCTTCGGCGCGCAGGTATTCGCGATGCATCAACAACCCATTTTTTTTCCTTCATTTTTTAACCTCGGAGTTCGTTCCTCTTCATTTTTTTCTTCTTCAAGAATATAAGCGCATAATTGACGTTTTGGCCCGGAGCTGCTCTCTTACTTCGAGTCTTAACTCGCTTTTCGGCAGTCCGACGCACACGTAAACTCCGCGAAAACGATGGGAAAGCCTCGAGCTAACGAACTCTCTCGTAACTCGGGACCGTCGCGTATCCAATCACCGGGACTTCCATAGTATCATCTGCAAACCTCAAGCGCAATCAATCATCCCGAATGAATCATTCCCGCTGGATCGCGATCGTTCAAAAACTCGATCGTTGCATGCATTTTTCCTTGTCACATTATTGAAATTTATCGCTGTTTCTTCTCGCAAAATGTGTCTTAAAAGTATATATTTATACCGTGACAGTCCGTTCAAAAGTTTTATTCTTCCCATGTAACTTAAAGGTAAAATCATCAGTTGACATTTTTTTCAACAGATTCTTTTTTATAACTAGATCAACCTTCTTTGATGTCGTACAAAGATTGGTACTAAATTTCAGAAAGCTTTGTCATCTAGAAGTCGAAATATTATATGTTGGAAATCACTATTTTTAAGACAGGCTCTTTGGAAAGTTATAAAAAGTTACATTTTTTAATTATGAATATCTGGATTTTTAGATGATTAAAAATTTGACACACATTCGAAGATCATGTTAAAGAACATATGTGCAAAGTTTTAAGAAATTCTATAGAAAACCATATAGAACCCGTTTTGATGATTTTTTCTGACGTTCACAGTGATTTGCGAGATTAAGTTTATTGAGAAAAGTTGTTGCAAATTTATTGAAGAATAACATACCCTGAATCGGTTATCTAAAGTCAGAAATACTAGTTATACTTGGTGTATAATTAACAAATTTTTACGATTGATTTTTCTGAAAAATGTATCAAAGTTTCTTCTACGTTATATAAAACTCTCTGCAAAATTTTAGAAAACTTCACCGTTTGAAATTCAAGATATTTTTTGTTGAAAATTGTAGTTTTAACACGCGCTCTTATATGGAGAGTGTACAAAAAATGTAATTTTTGTCATTAAATATATCGACTTCTACGCGGTGAAACCTCATAAAATTTGGGGCACATATACAACAAATAACCTTAATGGATAACGTTTTTGCAAAATTTAAAAAAAATCTATATATCAACGCTTATTTTACTTTAAGAAGATTCGTGCTTTTGCTACGTGAAAATTATTTTTAAACTTTTTTCGCTAATAGTTGATGTACATTAAGTTTAATATGATACCCAACTAGTGGTCAAATTCCAATAATCGAGATATTCATTTTTGAAAATCACATTTTTTGTGACTTCTCGCATAAGACCGCGTGTTAAAAGTTACAATTTTATACGATGAATATCTCGACATCTGCACGATAAAATTTTCTTAAATTTGAAATGTATTTTAATATGCCATCGAAGAACCTTAACATTAATTTTCGTCAGATTATCTTCGAAATAATTTCAATTAACGATTTTTGCCTTTACTTAGCACAAAAAATACGCGCAGGCGAACAAACAAGTAAACTTCCTTAAAATGCGATAAAAGGTGCGAAATAAGAATGCAACCGATCATTGCGCGATTCGAGGAATGAGGATGCTTGAAATATGATTTAACGAGATGATTATTGACAGGAGAGGTCAACGAGACGTTTTCTTACGTCTAAATAACCGGCGTCGTTTCCTCATCGTTTTTGTGCACGATGATTAACCGGCCGGGCAATAACTTCTAATTTAGCCGAAATTTTTTGAGTTTAGGTAAGCCGCTCGTGAATTTTTATCGCAAAAAAGTCCGTGACGATTTTTATTCTTTTAAGAGAGATACTTAAAAAGTTTGGCCTCAGGGTTGATCGGGGTTTTCGGATCGCGTTTCGGTGGTGCAGTCTCATACCTCTGGCTCTCCTCGTCCCTTCTTCCTTTGTGCAAACGCGCACACGCGAAAGAGTCTTTTCTCGTCGCGCATCAGCCAGACACGTAATGATACGTTGCGATGAGCCGTGTTGTACTTTCCTCTCTCATCTCTCTCTCGCTCATTCTTTTCTTTCCAGCGGGGGTCCCGGAGGGCCCAAAAACGTTGAAACGCCCCGGTCGAAGACTCTTAACCGGGCTTCACGCACACGCGATCCGCGTACGTATACACGGACGCGAATAGGACGAGATACAAACCACCTACGGATGTACGAGACGATGCTGGGTGGAGCAAAGGCACCACAGGGACACAAAACGATCTCCTAATGACCCCTAATCGCTATACGAAATACCCAAACCCGGCTCGAGATGAGCGCCTCGTGCCCTAAGTAAATGATGCCTCGTGAGCAACGCGTAGGCGAACAATCGAGCATCTAATCAAGGCGTGTCGATACGAGACGCTCTCTCTCTCTCTCTCTCTTTCTCTCCCGCCCGAACGTATACTCGCGTCTTCAGTCCGCGACCCACCTTCCGTCACATCCACGACATTCTTCGATCGTACGATCAGAACGTTTCACCCAAATATTACTTTTGTTTTATCCCTTCGATGATGGAATCTAGTCAGGAATACAGCCACATTATTGAGAAAAATTATCATAATACAGATTTCACTGTAAAGTAACAAGTATACTGCGCTTGTTCTAAAATTAGATGTTTTTTTAGTGTGAAATTAAATATATTTCTTTATTTATAAAGTAGAACTGCTGTCACGTTTAGAGTGAAATAGACTTTCTGAGATTCTGATTGGCTCTTGAAAATTTCGTTTTGTTTCCATGGCGATTGTAACCAAATTCATTGATGTAAATTGAAAGTTTGTAAAAGATAGATTGACAGATTCTCAAAACGTACATTTTTGTCTCTATATAGAAGTAAAAGTTAGCACGCACGAATTTATAAAGTAGAACTGTCACGCTTATAATGAAATAGAATTTCTGAGTTTCTGATTGGCTTTCGAAAATTTCGTTTTTTTTTCCATGGCGATTGTAACCAAATTCATTGACTGACAGTTCGGAAGAGATAAACTGACAGATGCTCAAAACGTCAATTTTCTACTCTAGAAGCAAAAGTTAGCACGCACGAAGTGTGTGTCGCATCACCTATAATTTAATATAAAATTTAATATATTTTAGACCTCGATTAACAAGAGTATATCCAAATGGAATACTATTTCTGGGCTTCAATTATAATTCTATTCAATTATAGTTTTATGATAGTCAGGATAGTTGTCACTTTATAATAAAATTTACAATATTTTCCTCTCAGTTCAAATTTAAATTTCGCTTAAAAATCTAATGGTTTTTGAACGGGACATTAACATTTTCATCCAATCGAAAAACTGAAAGGTTATTCTATGCATGAATAAACTGAATATGCCGAAAAAATTTCAAGTCGGATGATTTGTACTCGAGATAGATCTGCAGTAATTTTTTAAAATTGAAATATTGTTTCGATAAAACCGCATTTGAAGATAAAAATGTCATTATTATAAATAAATAAAAAAACTAATTTTTTCAAATTTAAATATATTATGTTTTTACAGTAAAACGAAACATATTTTCGACAAAATCTATATGAAACATACGTTTATAACTAAGTATATTTAATTCTATATAATAATCAGTACAGTGTGTTGTCAACATAGTAAATATACTTTTTTTCTCATTGCCAGTGTACCTTTTTATTAGATTTTAATATTTTTTCAATTCTGTATAATTTTACCAGGCAACACATTCTAATTTAACACCCTTTTTTTAGTATTTTTATTTAAAGTATTTTAAAAACCACATTTTCAGTAAGTTGAAATATTTTTATTTTTATTTTTTTCATTTTCGTAAGCATAATTTAGTAAAAGTTTCAAAACATGTTATGCAATACTTTTTCTTAAAGTCCCACGAAGTGTGCCAATTAAATGAAAAGAATTGAAAAATGTTCATCAAAGAGTATTCCCAAAAAAATGGAACACGATATTTCAAAAGACAAAATGTTCAGTAACTTTAAGTTAGAGTTCTGAAAGTGAAATTTGAGGAAATAATCTCGGTATACGAGAGGTAAGAGAACGAAAGGCGAGAGAAGAAGGAGAAAAAAATGGAGCAGTCGGAGCTACTTATTGGAGAAGAAGAGACGTACGTGTGGATCAGGTGTGCGGTAGCCCGGAGCGTTATCCTGGAACCGCAAGTATTTTGAAAATGATAGCCCTCCTCGGAGTCATTACTCCTCGGCGAGCAAGGGACCGCGCGGCGGTTCGTTCCTTGGGCCCGGCGCAAGTGCACAGGTATGCCCGGCATTTGCCATGATTAACCTTTTCAAAGGATGAGAATGCGTGTGCGTGTCTCGCCGATCATATTCGGGCGTCCCTTCACACTCACCCTCGGCGAAACTCTTCCACACACGGAGTATCACGCTCCTTCGCCATTCACTCCAAACACAATTTAAAAGAAGACGAAGAAAAAAAAAACAAACTGCAGCCGTATACGAAAAGCAATTTGCCCGAGTTTGTTTTCGCGCTGCATTCATCAATCCTCCTCAACTTTTTTTTTCTCCTCCCATATACACAATTTCAAAATATTTTTTCTTATATCAAAACGTCATCTTCGTTATTATTATTACTATTATTATTTTTTCATAAAAACAAGACCAACGAAGATTCTATCCTCGATCGCGGACCATCGATAGATCCCGAAGCCATAAAAATAAGATCAAGATCTCCGACTCGCACGAAACGGAGAGTTAAAATTCGAGATTATGCGGGGTTGAGAGTTTAATGGTCTCGGCGTTTGGTAGTTAGCCTGGCTGAGTTTTTACGGTCCCGAATGGGCACACGCGGAGGGAAAAATATCGCGAAGAATTTGCAAACGCCGTCTCGCGAGAAAATAAGCGACGATAAGGGAGCGGATGGCAGAGGGAGGTTTTAGTAAAAGAGGAGAAAAAATGACTAGAGGGGCAAGAATAAGGGGGGGGGGAGTTAGGTAAGTGGGACAGTTACGAGCCAGTGGGAGAGTGAGAGAGCGATAAAGCGTACACGCACAGAGAGACACGCGGGAGCGCGACACCTGAAAAGTTATGCGCAGGCACGCACAACGGTCGCTGCTTGGTTGTCATGGCTCTGAACGAGCGATTCTCCACTGGCATGCTCTCTGCTCGTCCTCGATCCAAACAAAACAATTTCGAAAAAAGATGAGAGAGAGAGAGAGAGAAACGAAACAAAGAGGACAAAAGAAAATACGAAATTACCGAGCGCGAAATAGCTCGGAGTGTGACGTTTCTAATAGCCACGAGAGTTATAAAGCTACTTGGCAAAGCTTCAGAGACAATTGCCGGAGAGGCGATTGTCCATCGATCTCTGCCTCGGCCCGAGAATATCGAAGTGTGTCACGAACGTTGTTACGAAAAAAAAAAAAATTGAAAAAAAAACGAAGATCTCGGTACTGGACAGATGGAAAATTTAGGTTCCCAAGCACTTATAAAAAAATAAGAGACTATTAGAAATGTTTTAAATTTTTATGTGAAAATTTATATTTCTTGATGAAACGATCTTTTAATTATGAATTATTATTTTATAAAATCTTTTAATCGTATAATAAACGTGAAAAATTTTATTAATTGTACTTAAACTTTATTTAATTTTATTAATTTTTTTTCAACTAAGATTGTTACTGGTAATTATTTTGGAAATAATGTAAACTCAATATGTATAATAAAATATTTAATATTTTTATGTGGATTTATTTTAAACATAATATCAAATACAAAATTGTATATACTAACATTTAACGAGATCAAATCAATAATTTACTTCAAATTCGTCCTAAAGCAAATTCACTTAGAAATCAAACACAAACTTAAAATTTAACACAATTTAAGTGAAATACATTGCGAGTGTTGAATAATTGACAGTAATCTTACGAATTAAAATGATAAATCGAGGTCAGTATACGTAGTCTAAGGTATATTATGTACTTGATTGCAATCATTAATCTAAAACGTATCCAATTTTGATATTTCTTTCATGTGTCTTCGAAATTTTTTATTTATTCTCATATTCCCAGCATAATTTTCGTAACTGATACATAACAGTTACAAAACTTGTCAAATTTTGGTAACTGGTATATAATTGTTACGAAAATGTTCTTTCTGTGTTTGCTGGGTTAATATTAAAAATATCACACCACAATAATAGAAGACACTTCATATGTTTGTACATACATATATAAAACGATACAATATCTAATGGAAAGGAAACAAAACTCTTCGATAGAGTTTCCGAATGAATATTATACACTGAGCCTAATACTAATCTGAACTTCGTAATTCATCTTTACACATCAAAATTTCTTCCAAACAAGCATTACCTAAAATTCGCAATAACATTGATATGTTTTCCAATGTAACTTTAATTTTATTGCAAATAAATCTTCCTGAGGTTAAAGTAAAATTTATCCTTTGTAAAAATGATAGAATGTGCATTAATTGAAATAGATTTCCAGAATAGATATTTACGTCAGAAATTCTTGCGAAACCAACATTGATTAAAATTTGCATTACATAACATTGATATATTTTCTAATGAAACTTTAATTTTATTGCAAATCAAATTTGTTGAGTTTTAAATAAAATTCATCACTTTGTAGAAATGATAAAAATGGTGCGTTAATTGAAATAAATATAAAAAATAAATTTTTAAGTCAGGAACCTCTGCGTCTATTACATTTTTTTAATACACGGCTTCATAACGTCGGAAACAAAAATAAATATGTAAACTAGAAAGCGAAATTTCGTTTCTAATATAAATTTGTTTTCTTTCACAGATTCTCCGAGGAATAGGGAGAAAAATTGTCAAAATCGGTGCATTTCGGGTAGAACCACCCGTACGGGCGGGTATCGAATGGAACATTTTTTTTTTTTTTGATGGGTCCTACATTCTCTCGGGAGCGCGAGTTTGCATATTTATGCGAATTTTGCTCAGCAGTGCGCGACATATACGCAGCTGAAGGGTAGATGGAAAGTCGCGTCACAGAATCCGAGTCAGAGGTGGAAAATATACACTGGCTGCGTGAATAAATATATCTCTGTACGCGTATTATATATATTCGGCGAGATCTGTAAACGTATAGCTTGAGGGCGTCGCGACGCGACTTTTCCTCTCTCGCGAGAGCTATACAGATCTGAATGACGCCTCGTTAGCCATTTTCCGTGCCCCGCGATGTCACCATCATGCTCTATCGTTCTCTCGCTCTCTCCCCGACGTTTCCCCCTTCCCCCTTCCACTCTTTTATTTTCTTTACACGCGTCACGGAGCGCAAACACGGGCGAGTTTTCAACGTTTAATTCATACACGTACGTACACAGTAAATTTTCTGACAAAAATCGGTCGAGCTCCGTTCGCATTCGCAAATTTATTGACAAAAAGATTTTGATTTTATCTCCGGTATAAAAAGCAGAGGGAGGCGGGCGAGAGAAAAGGAAAAGGCGCGTGCTGGGAATATAATGTTTGAAAACATATACACGTTTATTATCGCTATTTTTTTTATTATCGTTACGAAAACAGTTGCTCGAAAATTCTCGAGGAAAGTATTTTTAATAAAGTAAAAAACGCGGGGGTTAAAAATAAATTCGGAATGAAAAGTGGAGAGGCGGAAAAATGCGCGAGTCGGAATCGGCGAGCTCGCGGTATCTCGGAGTCCCTCGTGGCACGAGGACGAACCCACGCGTGAGTTTCCTGCGAGACGAGAAAGAGAGAGAGGCCGAGATGGGAACGCTGGGAGTTTCGGCTCGGCGATAAAAACTATGCGAAATGAATAAAGATAAAAGTACAATGGAAAGGCCAGTTGGGCGTACGCTCGCGGACCGTAATAGTGGGCACGCGATATTACATATTACGCGGTGAAATTTTATTTATGGCCATTCGAGTGGACCCCCTCTGCTTACATAATACCGCGCGAACCCCTTCCCGCCGCTCTCTTCCCTCTTTACTTGCAATATTTTACCGCTTCGGTTAAACAAGAATTCACAATATCTGGCTGCTTCTTTGTCGTCGCTCCGTGCCGTCCCCGAATTACGGGCTTTTTTACATTTTTCAATGACTCGATCTTTTTTTTTTTTACTTTTGTTATTCGCTCGTTCACGATGAACGCGTCGAAGACACAAATTTTTCACTTCCTTCTGTCTGTTTGTCTCGAGATCGTTTTCGCGAGACAATGAAAGTTTTCATGACGCTGACAAAGGCTTTTTCCAAAGTTCAAAGCCTTTTGATATTAGAGTACGGATGGAAAAAATTTATTTTTGCCCTTTTTTAGGTCGCGTCTCGTACCCTGCTCCTCATCGGTGCGTTTCGTAAGCGCTTCTTCTCCTTTATTGAACACGTACCATCAATTATTGTTATTATTTATTGGATGGATTAACGTCCCAATGGCGGAAGGGTTTGGAAGATTCAATAAACCTCCGATTCGAGCTCAGTTTATAAATCCCATGATCTTCCGCCTTGGTTTTTTTTTCATCGCCAACCAACTGTCGCCGACGTCCTGATTTCGTCGAAGGGTTCTCAGCGTTCATCAAAATGAGCTAATCGAACGAAATAAAACTTGATTTCTGCACCCTAATAGTAATATCTATATCGTTTTTCATATTAATTTACAATTTATTTTATTAATAAACGCGTATTAAAATTTATTCTAAACATATTTATTTTTCTCTCTACACATATATATTCCTTATCGTGATCCCTTTTCTTTTCAATTGTACTCAAAATATAATTATTGTTATACCGAGAAAAAATATTATACTATATTAATGTTCTGCCCTAAACATATGTCGTTATACTATAAAAATATATTTAGTTATAAAATTATTAGTGTAGTACTACTTCATAGTAAAATTTAGTATCGTAAAAAATAGTGAAAAATGTTTGGTATGTTTAATTATATTTTATGAACTGTCAGTTTATATCAATGAATTTAGTTGCAATCACAATAGAAACAAAACGAAATTTTCGAGAAATAGTCAGAATCTCGAAAGGTCTATTTCATTTTCTATTTTCATTATAATATATGGGTCTATTTCAATGAAGAGAATTTTACAGAAAGAAAAAAAATTTGCATCGATCAACGATAATTCGAATGAATAATTAAATTTCTAAATATATGTTATATTATAATATAGTTTTTGATTAGAATTTTAAAACATAATCGACGATCAGACAGTTGAAAAAAAATTTTGATAAACATTTCAAATGAATTATCAACGATTTATGTGGAGTCGTAAAAAATGTAGGTTATCGAGGCTGTTTTTGAAATATTTTTAATTAATGCTGAACCTCCTATACTGCTCCTATATTTGAACTCAGAAAACTGATAACGTCAACGGACGACGAGAAATAAGTCAATTAACCTTTCAATAACTTTTAACGAAATATTTATACTTGAATGCTTTATTTGCAACAGATTTTACTTTACATACTTTAATGTATAATAGTATATATTTTAATACATGTGTATATTATGTGTGAGCACACAATATGCACCATATGGTATTGATAGTATCGATTATAGATAAAAATAATTCAACATTTTATTGATATCACGTAAAACAGAAATGTTGATTAAATTTAAAAATTATTGCAATCAATGATTCATAGAAAAGTCTTGCAAGTGAGAGTCGGAACTTCTCCGTATTGATTTCGAAGATTTTTTTGGCGTACATGAATGCAGTGTTTGTTTACACAGATTTTGTCCGTACCGCAGTAAGTTCCATCGGGAACCTGAGAGATGTATGCAATTGAATGTTTATGATTCCACCATTTTTTCTGAGTCAAGCAAGCAATTCTTTTGCAGGTGTATTCATTTCTGATTTTCTCTATATCCTACAATTAAAAAAAAATATTTGCTAAAAATATATTTTTGAAAGTGAAAAAGTTTAAAATAATTTATTTGAACTTACGCTACAAGCTCCCACATAGCCTTTCTCGAGGCACTGTGTATTCATAGATTTCGCTGTGCGAAGCAAGGCCACCTTTAAAGAAGTAAATCAATAAATAATAATTAAAATAAAAATATTCACTAATTTATTGAGAGTAAAAATTATAGATTAAAAAAAATAATTTTTTGGTCTTTACCGTAGAAGTCACCAGCACGGCGAGACACACAACAAAGCAAATAGAATGAAGATTCATTTTGAGATTGAATATGTAATTTTTTTGACTTTGAACAAAATGCCTAACGAACGTTGAAACTCGATTAAATAAAAATTTTCAATCTGTCGCGTATTTATAGGCCAAATATCCTACCCGGAAAACAATGGTTAATATTATTTTCCTCATAAGAGTCATCAAGAAAATCGTGCTAATGTGAATTTTATCTTAGACAAAAATCTTTAGAAAAAAGTATCATTTATTTCCCATCAAAAAAGTTTCCTTATAAAAAGAAAGTTATATAGCTCTATTGTTACAGCTTGTTCAATTTTGTTTAGAATTTAGTTTAATGTTAATTATTTTTTGCCTATAAGGAAACTCTGTGGCATAATAAGTTATTATTCATTCATCTGGGATTAAAAATTCAGTTTACCAGAGATTTTAACAATATATAGACATTTCATAGCATGAACTGTCACCTTGACTGATCCAATATGCTGTCATTTTACAAAGTAAATAAACTTAGTTACAATTGAAATAAAACAAAAATATTCGGAAGTCAATCACAGTCTCTGAAGCTCAATTATATTATTCTAAGCATATAGAAACAACACTGTAAAAAGGAAAAAAAGTTGGAGGATCGGATCAAGAAATTTTCAAAAATTTGGTAAAATGGACCTTACATTAAAAATAACGAAATTGATGTTAAAAAATAGGAGAGCAGAGAGTAATTAAAATAATTCTTCGATATAAATGTATGACGACCTTGATCGATGAGAAATGAGAAAGCGGAAATGGCAACCCCAACACCGGTAGCCGTGAACTCGCTCCGTGTTTTTGTCCTCGCGCTTGCGTATGTATAGCTCATCGTCATTGTCGAGACGAAATAATCCCTGTGCGTTTGATACACTTCATTGTTTCACAACGAATTTATTCGTCGTCACAATCGGAACTTTTGCCGATATCTTTTGTTTAGGCGCTCGACTCGCCTTACTCGTCGTCGTCGTCGTCACCGTCGAACGACTTCCGCCGTCTTGCGACAGCGAAACGTTGAGGGGTCAACCGACAGGATATCGCACACCGGGGCTACCAATAATTCCCATTGATTGTCTCGATGCTAATGAGCTCCGACGCTTTTTCGTATTAGGCGATCGACGTCGAATCAACGATCACAATAAAAGTTTTTTTTAAACAGCTTTAAAATAATATTTAAAAGAAAACACTTTTAAAAATATACCAAGAATCGGAGGTTTTAACCAGTTCAAAATTTTCATTAATTAATAGTAAATTGATTTTAGGGTTGGGGAAAATTTTGCAAATACCAGTATTTTGAATTTTTTTTCTTTTTCTAATAAAAAATAAGTCAACTACTCACGATGTACGCATCAGTACGAAATAGATGCCGAAATTTTGATTTTTTCGACCATTTGTTTTTTTGTAATCCTTATCGCATAAAAGCTGTTATCCCATCCATCCAAACCATGAATGTCAGTTATAGTGATTGACAAAACGTCAATTTTTTTTGACAAGGTCAAAATTTATCGTTCAAAAATGAAGTAAATGGTTCCAAAAATGGTACTCGTACTGTAAAAACGAAGGAAGTATCCGTGGAATGCGAGTATGCTTAAAATTGATTTCATTATTTATTACATTTTCCTCTTACTTTACTTTTGTTTATATTTCAGATAATAATGTTTGAAAATAATTTTTTTCGCGAGTTTCGACAATTTCGAAACGGTGCGTTTTCCGTATTTAATACATTTTTAATTATGGTCTATTATATTTTCGTTCGGATAATTACCTTTGTTCAAAATTGTTGCCCTTAATAAGAATTGATGATTAATATTGATGAAATGCTCAAAATGATTTACTCGAAATAACTCATGTAATTATGGAATGTTGATGATTTCTGTTTTCTCCATACGAAAAGAATACACCCCGGTTGTCATTGTGAAAATAGATACGTGAGAAATAAGAAGGCTAAAAATGTATAAAATTAGAGGAATGTCCTGGAAAATAAAAAAGATTTTAAAACAACCACCAAACCAAAAAAAAAACAAGAAATGATTCCTTCGTAATAAACTAGTCATTACTGAGAATGTTTCAATAAATATGAGTTATAAAATTTTTTTTACTATTTTTGCTATGTTGAACGATGAATTTGGAAGTATAGTCAGAAAAATTTGACTTTATGTCAATCGTTATAACCTACATTCACGCGGTTATAATATAATTTATCAATATTTGAATTTTAAATCTATTTTTTCTCAACAATTATGCAATCTGCAAATGTACTTGTCTCGTTTTTTCAGTACGAGTTCTGTTTTTGGGGCCTTTACTATATTGAGAGTCAAATTTTCTTGCTGACTGAGGAAATCGTTTCGTTTTTCGTCTTTTATCGAAGTTAAGTATTCCTCTTTTACACATTCACGGAAAATCGAGGAAAAAAGGGCGAAGCAAGGAATCGTGATCGCCGAATCGTTTTTGCATTGGAATTGGAATATTCGCGCCCTTGGTAAGCTCCGGGGTTGACCCCCGCGGCTTTCTCACTCTCGTTTCACGTGGAACGACTTAATAAAACCTCGAGACTTTCCACCACGCTGCATTAACCCGGTACGTGACCAGCCAAGAATCGTTATTCCGACTTTCTCTATCACCCTTATCTAACTGGCAACGTTCCGGTGCTTTCCGCTTCTATCGTCTTCAACAATCGTTCCGAGTCCTTCCGGCTTCTTTTTCCCGAAGAAGACAGCGATGAAGGAATCGAGTCTAGCTCTCTCCCCGGCTCTCGCGATGACAGAAAAATTAGCCTCGGAAAAAAACTCACCTCGTAAGAAAAAAAAAAGCGAGCCCGAAAAAAGAGATTAACGAGAAAAGAATACGAAGAGCAGATGAGCATTGAAAGGGTAAATTCGAGCGAGGGTATTTAATGATCTCTTTAGCGAAACTGGCGATACAAGTTTTTCGAGGGTGCGAGTTCCGCATGAAATTTTCAACCCCTTTCCTCATCGTTCGCTTCATCTCTCTCGCGGTATTACCGGGGCGTCAGTTTATTCGAAAGCTCGCTGAGCTGAAGGGCGTAAGGTCCGAAGCGCAGCGGGCCTTTTAGCGCTTCGTAGCGTCCTTTCATTTTTACCACTGGCCAAATATACGCGCGGAATTGTAAAGGGGTGGCGGGACGAGAACTCGACGCTCGGCCCAGAGTCTCGGTATTCGACGCTGCGGAGGATACGCCTCGTTAATCCGTCGGTGGGTGAACAAGGCTTCCCGCGTGAATATCCTAATTATATTAGCAACTCAGGAGAGAAAGAGCGAGAGGGCTTGAGGGAAGGAGAATCGAGAAATGTTGGGCCCCGTGCGCTCCGAACGAGAGTCCGCGCGGCCACGAAGCCGCAATTCCACTTTCGTTTCTCTCTGCCTTTCCGTATGTATCGTACCGAGCTCCAAGTCCATTGTTTTTGCGAATCGCGAGAGAGCTATACCGGGAGACCTCGCGAGAACATGGCCTGCGGGAAACGGTCGCACACACATAAATCCCTCCGCGCAATGTACGGACGCGAGCCTCGGACTCCCGTACACGATCCTCTCCGATGAAATAAGCGCGTGTGTTGTATACCGAAAGACAATATAACTAGAGAGCCCAATGGGGCAGAAGCGGAAGAACCTTCGAAAGGGAAAAAATCCGCCGTTTTACATTCGTTCGCGATCTTTCGTCTCAATCTTCCGCGCTTTTAGTCACGTACAACGTGTCCGGATAATCTCCGAGACTCAAGGAATCGATAAAAATCCTCTTATACACTCTCGATCGACGCCTTCGGACGCGTTTAAGAATGTGTCTTCCAAGTCAAGTTGAACACTTTTTTACACTTTTTTTCAATATGGTATTTACTGTAATTAGAAGGTACTGAAATAGAGGGTTTATTTTTTAGGTATTAAAAAGTATCGCGGTAATTCATAGTATATATATTAGGGTGTCCGTTATTTACCAAGTTGGTTATTTTGGCTTGGGTTCGGGCTAAATCTTTAGTTTTGGTCCTACAATGAATTTTGAAAAA
>JAPYYW010003461.1:0-14871 GCA_030522545.1 Cremastinae sp. A BG-2022a | reverse complement strand
AAAACTGATACAATAGTCAGTTTTTTGGTTTATTCAATATGAATTCTTCAATTTTGCTCCAAATAATTAACATTTTCGTTATCTACGGGAAATTTCCGACTGAATAGGCTCTTAAAATCGAAAAAAAAATTTCACAAAATTTGGTGAGTCACACTGGGTCTCGTGGACCCATGAAAAATTTTGACACACGTCAAATTTTTTTCTAATGAGTAGAGATTAGCCAAAAGTCAATGCGCTCCGCATAATACACGCTCTATTCCGATGAATCGATTAGAGGCCCTCATGTCTTTTTTAATATAGATTATTCTTATGAAAAATGCATACACTTTCCCTGCAAATGAACAACGACCACATCATTGTCTAATTTACTCCAAAAGTTTTTATTTACAATTTTTCATTTAAAAAATTACAAATTTTAAAAAGTTTCACTAAATTTAATTATTCTCAATTATTGTAATGACTTCAAATATAATAATTATAGCTAAAAGCGTAAAATTCGCCAATTTATCATGAAAAACTTACCTCTTGTCGGATACAGGATCTCAAAGTGAATGGAATAGAAAACTATGAGAATTCAGTTCACTCGACGACTGGCATTCATCGTTTTTTTATCCTTGCTTTTTAATTCATTTATATTTTTACAACTGATGAAACATCGGTTTGGTTGCGCAACGTCCGGTTTTTACATTTTCTCGCATTTTTTTTTCTCCATTTCAATAGCTCGCGGCCGCTCGTGTTCGATGCGCCGTCACGTTAATGTCACGCCAAAGAGACACGATTTTATGAAAAATTGTTAATCGACGCGCTATTATTTTTACTGTTACTCTCCGTTCACGAGGCTTTTTTTCTGTCTGTTTATTCGCGATTGTGTAAACGACAATCCCGGACTTATCGGTCGAGCGAAAATTTTATAATATATCGTGGCGTGTCGAGCGAACAATAATTATTCGAGCTCGGAACGGGAACGCGTGCTCGTCTCGTTGAAAGCGAAGATTCGAAATCTCCGTGCTCAACCAAACGCGATTCCTGCTATTTGTCCCTCGCTCATAGCGATACCGATTTAAACAAAAATCGTTATCTACGAGAGATTCACGATCGATGTATCTATTAATTCTTGCTTTATCAGAATTCAACCTTTTATCTTATTGTTCGAAATAAACATTTGAATTTAATTACTTTGTATATACAAAGTTCCTGGCTTACATTTTAACTTACTGTATTTTAATCTCACGTATCTGAGAACAACTTGATTAGATATTTATTCATTTCTAGCTTATCATTGTCAATTTTTTATCTTGTTATTCTAATCAGTATGTTTCCTAATTTATTTCTACTTTCTTTTTGAATTTGTAATCATTTTTAAATTTATTTTTATTTTATCAAATGTCTTTCACTTATCTTAGAGTTGAATTCATTAAAAAATTATATTTTATTATCAAAGTTCTGGTTCATTATTGATACAGTTATTACTTGCATCTAATTTCTGATCTCAACTAGTTTTTGGTCTATGAAATTTTAGTTATTTATCTCTTTTTTTTTCGATCTGAATGGTTCAATTCCACACTATTTCGTTTTTACTGTACAGTTAAATTTCGATTTTTATCGTATTCAATTTTACAATGCAGAAGGGTAGTTTATAAATTTCGACCATATGTCTCTCCCCACCCAACCCCCTTTGTATTTATTTTCTCCAATTTTTGTTTCCAGCTTGTCTCCTCTCTCTCTCTCTCTCGTTTCTTCCTCGTTTTTCATTCTCCGAGCGATAATTCCATATAATTCCGAGCAATCAAAAATGGAATACGTGTTTTCGCGTAGTACACGCATTAACTTCCACGTCCCCCTGGATCGGAAAATAACGGAGGGCGTGCGCACCCTCGAGGTCCGTCGGTCACGCTCCGCGCGAACCCCCTTTTCCCCGCGCTCCTCCCTTCACTCACTCACTCTATCTCTCTCTCTCTCATTCTTCTCTCTTTCTTCGGGGAAAATAGCCCTTTCTCGCGCGAACGCATTAACGCCGACTCGCCAGAATATTAATCCCGCGTTTCTGCGAAATGAAGGAAAAATAAAATTGACCGATCGATCGGAATTGTATAGTCTCGCGAATTTATCGCGAAGCGAAATGAATAAATATACGATCTCGCACGAGCTTTTTCGACATTTGCGAAAATTATGTCAGAATATTATTTTTCAATGCGAATTTATCTTAAAAATTGGAATTTTTAGTCACTTTGATTTTTTTTTATTACTATACCGATTTTTATTTTATCGATATAAATTCATGTAAATTCATCAATCGCGAATTTAAATTTTATAAAATTAATGTTATAATATTAATTAATCTTGATTAAAAAATGGTTGAAAGAGCTCAGAATAAGTTTGTATATAATAGAAGAGCGCCACGTAAGCGTCCACGCGACGCGGTCACGATCGGACGATTGACCTTAAACTCATCTCGTCCCGGCTATAATTCTTCTCTCGTCACGAGAAATATCTCCTCGCGGGAATGGGAGGAATTTCGTACTGGGCCGAGCGAGAACCGGTAATTTGACGCAAACGGAGAAAAAAAAGATGAGTCAAGAATAAAAAGCAGTGCGATCGCCAAAAACGTAAAGATGAAAGATCGAAAGTGTCCCGATGAAGAGAGGCAAATACAAAATTATCTCCAAAAGTTTTTACGATCGGACTAATTATTTTGACGTCGTCGTATATGCTTCTCTCGAGAGTATATTATCGATGAGATTCGGACCGCGCCGGGGAGCATTTCTCATATAATTGGACCTCGCGCCGCCGGTTTTTCAGTCCGGCGAATCGGAAGCTCGATCGAAGAGGCGCGGTCGGAGAAAACTGCGAGAGAGCGAAGGGTAAAAAGCGAATAATCGGGCTTATCGATAATCGTAGATCGGTCGATCCTTCCAAAGCAATCACACGACCCGGCAGAAACAGAAATAAATAAAAGCTAAAATAATATATATATATATATTTGTATACAAAATGAGAGAGAAAAAAAACTCTTTAAAAAAATGTATAAGGGGAAGAGAAAATATACAGACGAGTTTCTTCCCGTTCAATATATTTCGCTCGAAGAATGAATCACGAGAGTGAGAAAGAGATCTCTCCTTCCTCGTCGTTTTTCTTCTCGTGCGTCCGATAGGAATCAAATTCGCACGCGGGTATCAGTCATCGGCGCGAGAGTTCTCGATCATTACGCGCTTCTTCTGCATCCTCCGCGCTGCTCGGGTTCCTTTTCTCCCTCTGGTGAGCCGCGGAAGCTTTATTCTCGCATCGCGATATCGCTCCCGGTTTCTTCATCCCTCGCACCCACCCATCCTTTCCGCCTATTTTTCAAAATAATTTTAACGAACTACTACATTTTTTAAAAACTATTATTCCAAACCACATATATTTATATACTAATTTCTTGAACCATTTTTTAAGGCTGTTTTGGTAAACTAGTTTTTTAAATTATTTTAATCTAATAGTATTTGAAAATATATTCGTAAAATAGTTTTTTAACTAATTTTTATATCCATTTTTATATACGTATAATTTTTTTGATTAATTTTAAGAAACCATTTGAGAAATCTAAAAAATATTAGTTTTGATCATTTTCACGTGACCAAACTTTAACTTTGTAGCCAGTTGCGAATTTGTGTACACGCAATGTATGGAAGAGAACGATGGAGTTGGTATATACACGAAAGTTCGCGCAACATTGTCAGCGAGAGAGCGAAAAACGCGATAAATGTAGAAGAAACAAAAAAAAAGGAGGAAAAAAGAGTTTTTGAGTGTTTGGTGTTGTATAGAGGTAGAAAATATCTGGTCTCTCGTAGTAGTGGCATAGCCGGTGACTATAATGTACACAGATATCGAGCCGGAGAGTCGTACAGGTAGAGGCGATATGTATGTATATATATGTATACAGCGGAGAGGCTGCGTGGCTGTGGGACCCGATCCCAAAGCAAGGTAGGAGCCGCTGCAGGTTCGGCGAGGCCAGTCCATCGCGGACCCTCCTCTCGTTCGTACACGCGCCTGTCGTCTCCTTAAACACATTAAACACCACGGGTATTTATTGCACTCGCCTTAATATACAGATTAACGCGTGCACGCGAAATCTGTATCTATTCTCAATACTTTCCGGTCGGGCGTTCAAATCTCCGCGAGCTTCTTGTCCACGCGTCGAAATCTCCGCTCGCGACTTTCGCTCGTTTCGTTCTTTTTCCCCAAATTCTCGTTTCGTCTTTTCTTCATCGCGCCACGAATATTAACTCCTTTCGATCGAACTTTTATCTCTTACGTTTGGAATCTGGAAATAGTTTTTATTTTGTTAATTCATCGTTTTTTGGCTATTTTTTTATGGAAAAATTTTTTTTTCGAGTATTGACGAAGTCGCGCCGCTCGCGCGAAAAATATATCGTGTATAGGAGTAAATCGTGCGCTGGAAAGTCGAATGGTGGTATCGCGGTAGTAGTGGTGGTGGTGGTTTTTGCCGCGAAACTCTTCGTGGTGGTGGCGAACGGTGAAGCCACCACGCCAGACCGAACAAACTCGAGAGAGAGAACTCACTCACCTCGCTCGCAGTTTACCCTTCGCTCCGATTACAGCGCGCCACTTACTCCGACACTCCGAGCCGCCACTTCTTCCATTTTTTAAATTGTTTTTTTTTAAATTAATTACCAAAAATCTCCACTTACAACCTTTTGCATAATTTTCGTCAAAGAAGTTAAAATTTTTGAACTTCACAAAATTATTCATTCTGAAAATCGAGTTACGAGTACGCGCCGAGAATTTTTCACGAATTCTTATTGACAAATTTCTTTTTAAAACATTTTTAAAGCTCGAAATTGTATTAAATAACGGATGGTTTGAAAAGAAATTTCACGCTGTTTTCTCGAAGTTTCGGTACCGCGAGTCTCGTTGTTTTTTTCTTTTTTTTTTCCTCGACGCGAACCGGAGGCGCTTTCAAAATTTATTATCCGGAAGTGTCGGAACAATGAGAGCGGATATGCGACGGACAATGGGGTGACCGGAACGCGCGTCGCGATGTACAAATAGAATTTTTTCCCCGTCCGTTACAGCCCGCTCGTGCCTGATTTTTCGTGTCTCGCCGCGTTTTATTGACTCGCGTTATTTTTAATTCTTCATAGAACGGCGTTTCGTCGTACCTGTGCCAGCGAACAATTCAGCGAGATAAAAGTGCTCGTTTCGCCCGAGTGTGAATCAATATCGAAGAGTGTTTGTGCTCCGAAATCGAGACGAAAAATCCGTAGAAAAAATCACCAGCGAGAAAGAAATTTCGCGAAATGAACATAATTTAAAAATTTGAAAAATCTAACGATACACATAATATTCGGAAAATTTTTGTTCGGGAGTCGGCGAAGGATACAATCAAGGAAAAACGAGCGGCGGTCGAAGAAAGCGCGCCGGTGAATGTGACGAAAAAAGAGGAGAAAAAAAGAAAAGAAAAAAAAAGTTGTTCAGCGGCGGAGCTCGAGCGGCGATCTATAAAATTGAGCATAAAATGCGTATCTACGAGTATTCGATAACGGGCGCACGAGTTTATCTTTTCAATTAGTGTCTATTCGCTAATGACCATGCCGGAGTATCGCCCGAGAGCGGTGAGACGCGGGGAGGGAAATAAGCGAGAGATCGACAGCAGCGAGGCTGGATCGGGCGAATGAAAATCGCGGCGACCGGCATCGGCGACGACGACGCTGACGACGACGACGACGAAGACGAAGACGACGAGTTGCAATTGGCGTTTGGCCATTAGAGGATTAAACGGCGATTCGTCCAATCGAGCTGATAAACGCTCCGAGCCGTTCGCTCGAGAGTCACGAAAATACGCCCGACGAGGGAAAGAGAGAGAAAAAAAAGAGAAAAAAAAATTAAAAGAAGAAACGTCGACGCGGTAAAGTCGAAAAAGCAGTAAAAACCCGTTTTTCGATAATAGATCGATCGAAAAAACGAGAGAGAGAGAGAGAGAAAAAAGGACAGAAAAAAAGAAACCGAGAGAGAGAAATATCGAAAATTTCTACCAACAGACTCGAGAGATTTTTATTCCTCTCGGAAAACTCGTCACGGGCTCTCTCGATTTATTTGGCCACTCGTGGACGCGCGTGTGTGAAAATCGTGCGCTTTCTTCTTTGGCCCGGTGAAGCCGCGACCGGTCAATAAGCGACGGCAAACAGATCGCCGCACCGGGTTATGCCCCCGGCGCGAATGGTCAAACAAAACACTCGCACACACGCGCCCGCATCCGTACACGCATCGTTTATCCGCCCCGATAACTGTGTGCACAGCTCTGAAAATCGCAAACGTTTGTTCAGCGTTTAGTGCCTATTATACACATTTTATATTCGAGATAAAGAAAAAAAGGAGAAGAGAAAAATAGTTCTTCGTATTTGTGAAAGAGACACGTGGAATTTTCGGTGATCGATTTTAAATTCTGTTTTTTTTTTCTTAACTCTTCATCTTTTTGCGGGTGAACAAAATACGAAAAAAAAAAGTAAATGACCCTTTTTGCTTCTCGGTGTTGAAATTTAGGGAAGCGGAGATAATTATTTCGGTCCGGGGCTTTGAAGTGTCACTGAAATAATAAAGTTCGTGAAAAATCATTAAACAAGGTGATTGTGATGTAAGAGATGCGTCGCGGTGATATCGCGGTGACCGCGATAGCCCTCCTCGTTCTAGGGCACATCCAAGGCCCGCGTCAATCCAGGTACGAATAAGCACACGCATATATATCCGTACTATACTCGAATTACGAATAAATGAATTTTTTCATGCTCTCGAACGCAGGATCGTCGTAGATCCTTATCTTTATGGTTTTAATTCGTCCAATCTCGGCCTATCTCACGCTTTATCGTTGAATTTTTACGACTCTTTTTTTTTCTTCTCAAACAAGAAACACTTACTCACCGTTGAAAAATTTTTCCGAACGCGTCCCAAGAGCTCTGGAACAAATTTATCGAGACTAGAAAAAAAAATACTGCGAAACGTTGAGTATAAATATAATCTGTGTCATTTGTTACGAGAAAAATCCGAGACGCTGAAATTCTAAAAAATATAGCTAATTAAAGAAAACGATGGAAGAAACACCTGCTCACGAGCATATTTTTCTAAACGTGTTTCAAGAGCTTTAAAATAAATTTATCGTTACTAAAAAAAATACTGCGAAACGACGAATATTAAAATAAGCTGTTTAATTTGTTACGAGAAAAATTCCAGTCGCTGAAATTTGCAAAAAAATTGATAATTAACGAAGATTATTTATCTAGGTTCGTCTCAAGAGTTCTAAAACAATATTTTGATGATTAAAAAAATACTGCAAAGTGATAAAAATAAAAAGAATGAATTTATTTCAAGTAAAATTATATATGTATAGTTTTTCAAATTTAAACGACGAAGAAAATACTTGCTGACCATTTAAAAAATTTTCAATAGTATTTCACCAACTCTGGACTAAATGCGCCGAAACGAGAAAAAAATCTCTATAAAATTTCAGAAAAGCAATTGAGCAAAAAGATTGAAAAAACATTCACGCTTAAAGAATGTTTCCGAACGTGTCTCGAGAGCTTGAGAACAAATTCATATACAATGACGAATAAAAATACTACGAAATAATAAAAATAAAAATAATTAGCGCCGTGTCTGTCTCGAGAAAAATTCGTCTCTGAAATTCTGAGAAAACAAGCTAATTGAAGAGAGCGATTAATTAAAATAAAAGAAACAAAGAAATAAAATATGACGTAAAAAGTGACAAATGTTTTTTTTTGTAATTTCGCAATGGAGAGACTCTAATATGTTTCTCGGCTAGAAGCGAGACTCGCGAAACAGGGCAGGGAGGGAGGGAGAAGGAGGATAGAGAAAAAAGAAGAGCAGTGCGCGCAGCCTGTCCAGAATCCCGGTCCAATTGCACCGGTTGGCCAATGAAGAATCTCGCGGCCCACACTCGGCGTTGATGCGTGCGCGACGAACGTCGCGTTCTTCGCGACAGGTTCACGAGATGTTGCTCTCGCCAGTACCGTTTGGACGCGGAGCGCGTTTCCTTTTTTCGCCGTTTCTCCTGCTTCTCCCTCCTCATTCTCGTTCGCGAGAGGCTCGAGGGCGGTCATCCGCCATCTTCATCACCCGTTTATGTAAGCTGCACCGCGCGTCGATGATTGAACCTCCCGGAACTCGATCGTTGAAGAAAATTAGCGACGCCATTGCCGCATTTTTATCTATATATATATATATATCTCGAGAGCGCAAAATCATCCTCGAAATTTCTGTCTTCGCATTTTCCGCGTCATTCGTCTCCCTTCCCCTTCTCCCTTTATTATTTCCACACCACGAGCCTTTTTTCCACGACCGAATCACTCGGCCGTAAATTCGTAAATCCTTTGGCTGGAAATCTCTTCGGCTACTTCCGGTCGAGCCTCGCTCCTCTCTCTCTCTCTTTCTCTCTCCTCAGTTTTTATTACCGCGTGGTATAATAACGAGAGATTTTATTGTCGAGAAATTTCGTGTTTCGTGTCCCTTTGGCTCGGGAGCTACCGCGTCGCCGTGAAAGAAGAAACACGCGCGCGCGCGCTTACACGTGAGTTTTTTCGGCCGCATACTTCGGGGTACGTGTGTGCGAATATCTCGGCCTCCGTCGCTCCGTTTTTTTCAGGCTGGTGGGGATTTATTCACAAAAGCCGTCCTTGGCAAAAGCGAACACGCGAGAGAAAGAGAGATCTCGCATCCGTGGCTTTATTCTCGCGTCTTCGTCTCTCCGAGCCGATTCCTGAGTTTCGATCTCGCTCTCTCTCTCTCTCTCTCTTTCCCGCGTTCCGGAGAGAGTCTCTCCTCGCTGGGCCGCAATTAGGGCCGTCCGCGAACGAGGGCCCGAAAAGCTGAGTCCCCGCCGGCGGCGGCGCGTTCGATCCTCGGACCACCTCGCTCGACATTTCTTTCTCGCATCTTTCTATCTGGCCGTGCATCACCGCGCACGTCGCCGCGTAACCCTTCCCGTCTCTATCTCCCTCGAGCAGGACCGCCGTCAGGTAGCCCGGCGATCATCCTTGCTCCTTTTTTAGTCCCTGAAAATCGGCGATCGCCCCAAAAAACGAGACTCACTGCTTTTTGCTCCATACCTGATCCCATTTCTATACCTTTCGATTATTATTAAAACGTCCGTGACGGACCGTCTCCGATCGGGCGTACGAAAACGCCAATACTATCGAATGTCCTCCGAGAACTCGTCCTCAGAGATTTTCGACTCGCGCGACTCTCTACTCCAAAATTTTTTTCGGCGTATCTCTGCGAACTGTAAAAAATCTGGTATTTAAATGGTGTTAATTTAACACCATTCTTGATCTATATAGTTTCCACCGTTTGGCGTAGAATAGAATTTGGCGAGATTCTACTTCGCTGATGTCTGGAAGAAGACTGACACTCACTTTGAACCTGCCAGACTATCACTAAACGCTTTTTGATACCAAACTGCATTGTGAGACACACAGACATTTTACTTTGACTCTTTCTACTTATTCACTATAATTTGAAATCAAATCTAAAATCATAACGATCAAAATTAGTTTCGAAAAATAGAAAATTGTTGACCTCGAATATCTCTATCTCTCTCCTTATTTTGATCATTTGAATTTTCAATTCGATTTCGAATTAGTAGATCGGTTGACATCGTCGGAATCAGTCGAGTAAGTGTCTCTCAAGTAGTTCGGGTCTGAAAAATATTCAGTGACAGTCAGTTTTAAGCGAGTGTCAATTTCATGCAGTGAAAATCAATTATCGTTGGATTAAATCGTCTTTTTTATTTATTTAAATCTATTATTGCTTAGAATTAAATACGGAGAGATTTTAATTCGAAAAATTATTGTGTTTTATCGAAGTGTAGTGATAGATGGGAAATTTTATTTACGAAATTAGTTCACATATCACATATGGATATTCATCGAACAAATTGATGTGCTCCTCTTATAAAAATTAATATATACTTTTCAAGGCGTAATCGTATAATTCATCAAATAACAAAAAGAATTTGATAGACAATTTAAAAAATAGATATTTAATTATTGAAAAAAAAATTCATTGAAATTCGATGTTGAAAATCGCAATTTTAACATATGGTAGAGCATTGATGAAAAGTTATTTTTGACAAAACTGACCTCGATTTCTACATTACAGTCTTTTCAAATATATTGTATATACTTTCTATATAAAATCCTAAGATTTTGCTGGTCAGTATGTTTTAAAAAGTAGAAAAAATTTTCTGGCGTGTTAAATTTTTTTCGACGGTGCGAGTGGCCTTCATCGCGTTTTGTTTATCACGAATGGGTGTCGAGCGCAAGATCACAGCGTGCTTAAGGTACGTCACACCTCGTTACAGAGTATTGGCAGTGCAATACTGAAAAGCCACTGTCAATCGATTTCCAAAACTTACGACCACTATTTTACTCCTTCCGAAGCGAAACATCGCCTCTGCTTTTTGCCTCCGCGCGTAATGTGCGATAAATTGCGTTATATCGTCTTTCCCTTTATTCTCTTCGCTTCTTCCCTTTGACATTGATCTTTGGCGCAGAGATATCGAAGAATTTTTCCTCCCAACGACAAAAATGGCAATCCTGGCAAATGTTCAATCTCGAGAATTCGAAATTCATTTTTACAATAAATAAATACTAAACGTATTTATTTTTTGCAAAAATTTTCTTTTTTAAAAAACTGGGAATAAACCTTTACAAATTTCATTTGATTCTTCCCCAAAAATCTTAAATTTTCAGACTACAAACATTTTTTTCATCGTGTTCACAAATCGATAAAAAATTTCGAGAATAAAAAAATTATTTTTGTTTAAAAAAATTACTATACCGGGTTAATACTTAAATTAAAAAGAAGACACAGATTTGGTGACTGACTTTGTAGAGAAAGTTTTATTTCCGGTCGTTGAATCGATCAGGAAAATGGTCGAAATACGATTTTATGAATAAATATCGCGCGAGTCCTCTCTCAACCGGGCAAAAAAGTTCCCCGCGTGTCTCGCCGTAACAAATACGCGGATCGATGTATCGGAGAACGCGAGAGGCAAATTTGATACGCCAATCAACCGCCGAGCTATATATCTTCGATGTAACTCGCGCGAGAACGAGCAAGCGAGAGGTAAAAACGGTCGCGACCACCTGCCTGTCTTTCTCGCTGAAAGATATCGTTCAGCGACGAGATACTGTAACTACGTGTAAAATATACGACCCGCTATACCGGGTGTTTTTAAATTTTCAAATCACTCAAATATTCAATCACTTCAAAAAATTTTTTTAAATTTAATTATTATATTTTATCACTTTTTATATTCTTTTAATTTTTATTTTTATTTTTAACTTTTACAATGATAAGTTTTTATACATTTCATGCATCTATGGACAGAAGAATGTTTTCCAATGGCAAAATATTTAATTTTTCTAGTAGAATATGATGAATTGATGTAGGGAGATTATTTTATGAAGTATGTGTGTCTTAATGAATTAAAGCTTGAAATGGTTTTAAATAATCAAACATTTTTGGACACCCAGTGTAGATATTTGTACAAATATTATCAGGGATTTTACACGTTATTATGTTACAGTGCGGAAGAGAGTATATAAATACAATATATGAAATATATAAAGACAGGGGGACTTACATAAATCATAATCAAATCAAACATGAGGCAGGAAATTAGCATAATTCGTTCGCCAGTTTTCTCTCATCCGTGAATATGAGTTTACACATGGGAGTATAAAGATACGCGCGATATATTTTATTATTTTGATTCAATTAGACATTCGCGAGATCTCCGCCACGCGATCACGCCCCTCGCGTGAGAAAAAACGAGGAGACGCTCTTTTTAACCCTCCGCTTTCTTTTCTTCCCACGCGGTGTGTTTCGCTCCTTATTTTTTTCGGTACAGAAATTTATCGGAACGTCGGCTCAGATTGTGATCGAAATTCGAGACCATCAGGCACAATGAGTTTTTTTGCCCATAAAACATTTATAAAAATCGTACAATAAAATTAGCACGAAAATTGTAACGAATCGTTTCTTTCAATGAACACTTCAGCAAGAATAAATGAGTCCGCGGAACAGTCAAAAATATATATATTTAAATAATCTCGTACTCGGGGGAACACGCGACGACGACGACGATTTTTACAAAGGACGATGAGTTTCAAAGAATCAGAGCCATTCTACTCTTTTTCTCGTGGGATGTTACCGAGGGGGGAAAAAATAAGGTAAAAAAACGGGATCTCGTCCTCGAGTGACAGGTTTTTAGCCCGTGTCCCGATCCGAGAATCTCGTATACATTTCGTAAAAGGTACTTTGGATGATTTAAAGACTTCGCTCTTTCACACTAATATATCCTGTTATGTCGAGGGAAAAGGAAGCAGCGAGCATAATAGTCCTCGAGAATTCCAAAAGATTCTCTTTCTCTCTTCATTTCTTTTTCTCTTACTCGGGTCCATTACAGCCTCTTGAAAACTGAATCGTTCCTCACACCGAGTGTATAGTATACAATGCTGAATAGCGCTGGATAGAGAGACTCTTATCTATGAATGATGTGCACCGATTTTTTTAAATCTTTGTCCTCAGCGCGACAAGAACGCGCGTGGTAAATTGAAAAAAAAACGTGACAAATAAAATATTATCTTCGTCGCTTCTTCGATCGCTCAATCTTCGATTTATATCCTATATTCGTTAATAACTTTTCTTAAGGTGCATGGCTCATCAGTGAATGAGAAAGCGATAGATTTTGATGAAATTTGGAGAGGATATTATTTGAAATATAACAAACGATATTTCAAAAAATTCAGGATCGGTTTACCGAACAAATTTTTGTAAACGATGAGCTATTTGAAATATTCGATTTTAACATTGCTCTTATATGGGAGTTGGTCAAATTTTCACCAGATATTGTATAATATCTTTTGAAAAAAAATTTAAACATGGACATGGTCAACACATGGATAGAAGATATTAAGTCATAAAATTAGAAATAAAATACTGATTGTGCTGACTATACTTGCGTCAATTCACATTCTGGTATAGTTTTGTTTTGTAATAAAATATGAGTAAAAAATATGTATAAGAACATAATCAAAATTCATCGTTTTTATTTAGATATGTATTTTAAAAAAAATTCTGAAGTATTTCATGGATTTTTTTACGTCACTATTCTGACTATAGCATTGTCACTGATGAGCCACCTTAACTAATTAAAATAGTGAAATGTTCCTTTCAGAATTTTTTTTTATTTCAAAATTTTATTCAATCAGAACTTTTTTGCAACATTACCACAACTCGAAAAAACATGGTAATAAATTCATATAAAATTTCACCGTGTAAAAACGCACAAGTATCTCCTTAAAACCAAATCACTGTCTCGTTTATATCGACTGTGACAGTCGTTGGAAAGTTGTTCGAGCGCGACGAATAGAATTTTCCGCGTGCGGCGAATGAAATTTCACGTTCGATGAATAAATCGTCGTCGCAGTTTCGTGATGATCGCATCATATTTTTCGTATTATTCGCGAGGTTTACCGGAGTGAGAGGAGCAAGAGAGAGAAAGGGGGAGACGAGAGGTAAAACGACGAGGAGAAAGGAAAAAAGAGAGATAGAGAAAAAGAGAGAGAGAGGCCAAGCTGAATTAAGATCCCACAAAACGAAGCGAAGCTCATCTCTCGAGCGCATCGGGTGGCCTCCCGTGGTGCGAAGAAGTAACACCGCCGCGGCAATCACAGAGAAAGAAAGAAAATATAAGCGCGAGAGAGAAAGAGAAAGGGAGAGAGAGAGAGAGAGAGAACGCGAAGAAACGATCAGGTAAGCACAAGGAGCGCGTGTAGTTCGTGTCTTCATCTCCTTAAAGGTGGCGCGTTAGCATTTATTAGCGCTCCTCGGGTTTGAAGGAAGACGAAGAGGAAAAGAGAGCGCTTCTGCCCGTTCCGGTATAAGCGGGATCCCGAGCTTTTATCCAGCGCACCCTTGAACATTTATTCACCGTCGAGGATACGAGAGAGGAGAAAGAAAAAAAACAGAGAAATTATCCTTCGCTATTCTTCCGGTACGAAGAATTTACCAACTTGCTCGTATTCTCTCTTTTCCTTTTCTCCAGTCTTTCTCTCTCTCTCTCTCTTTCTTGATGCCAGAGAATAAGGATTCTCGGCTCGCCTCGTTTGACGCTCGGCGATGCAGAAAATTCTTCACGACTCGACGAATCGACAAGTGTATTTACCCCGACGAGTATACACGCGGAATTATATTCTCGACCCGAGTTTCACCACGAATCCTTTCTCGACACGGATATATCTAATCCGGATTTCATTTTACGATTCCAGCCGGGAGAAAATACGACGTGTATTTGTTTCTCGACGTTCGACCTTCTCGAGACGCGATAATGCACTTATGTGAAAATCCAATATGTTTCTTATTCTCCTGCGCTTCTATTGTATACTTTTAAACTAAATCCTAAAATCGAACAATGGTCGATTATTCGTCAGATAAAAATTAGCCATCGATATTTCTTCAGGCTTTTCAGAATGTATATATGTATATTTTTTATTTGAACTTGGATGAATCCAATTTTAATTTTACGAGCGACAACGCGGCCGCTTTTTTGACATGTTTCAATTGATACTTTGCTGTTCTTCTAGGCGCATATACTTCATACAACTGCGCATAATGCGCTCTATTCCGATTAATTGATCAGAGGTTTAATCTCTTTTTTTAAATACGAGCAGCAACGCGGCCGCTTTTTCAGTGTCAACATGTTTGAATTTATGTTTTACAATTATTCTAAGCGTATACTTCATACAATTTCGTTTAATGCGCTCTATAAATTGATTATGAGTTTCATGTCTT
>JAPYYW010003460.1:0-14877 GCA_030522545.1 Cremastinae sp. A BG-2022a | reverse complement strand
TATGGGAGAGCTCTGAAAATCATGATTTTTAACAATAAATATCTCGATATCTACACGGTGAAACCTTTTTAAATTTGATACACGTATGCAAGATCATATTAAAAAGTTTTGCACAAATTTTCAACGAAATCTCATTATTATGATTTTGTGTTAGAACTACCATAATAGTGTATTATAATACATGTGCGAAAAGTGAACGAATACCGAATGACGTTAAGTGGAGCATTCGCCAAAAGTGAGCACGACAGTTGCAATCATAATCACACAATAACGAAAAAATAAAACAAAAGAATCATTTATCAATGAAACATTTTGTCTTTCCTATTATTATTGCGATTTCACATGCTTCTCCATAAAGCAATTTCTCTCAAAATTAATATTAATCTTGTTTGGAATCCTTCTCGTGTTGGTATTTCTGGAAATGAAAAGGCTGATGCCCTTGTCAAAGCTGCCATCTTCTGTTTTTTCCCTTTTATTCGCACAAAATATCTTTCTTCTTCCAATTTTATTTTTACTAATTCGTCCAGATTCTTTCTTTTCTTTTCTGATTCCTCGCGACCATGGATTTTTTTTATTTAATAATTTACAAGGCAAACGTATAGTTACCTTATCACGGATGCGTTCCAATCATTATAATCTTCTATCTTATATATTTCGTAAAAATCTTTCTTCTTCTCCTGATTGTTCATATAGTTATGACACTAAAACTTTTTAAATCATATTTTCTAGTTGTCCTCGTTTTTCCGATCATCGTTTCTCTCTCGTTAATTCGCTTTTTTCTTTTAAGTTATTTCCTCCATATAATATTGAATCTCTTATTGTTAATTCTTCTCGTTTATCTCTTTTAGTCATTACTCGTTTTCTTAATAATATTAATCTGTCCATTTAATTTTCTTATCCGTATCTTTTTCTTAATCTTTTCTTACATTCATATTTTACACTTTCATATTTCACACACATTTGACTGTACCACCATCATTCACTAGGCAGCTCATGAAATAGTGCCTTAAATCTCTGAACGTGGACAAATAGTTTTGATTAAAATCGGAGCTAGTATAAAGCAGAAAAAGAAGAAGAGTGATAATCACAGAAAAGTGCGAATGCTTTTCGTTCACTTTTTGATAATATTTTCAAAAATTCGTAAAATTATATCCTTTTATGGATACTACTTTTTCATGAAGGGGGTATCCTCCTTTTTTTATACGGCACTTAGATATCAGACTACCTTAAGAACAAAATATCAAAAATTAATCAACTTATAATTTGATTAATTTTAATTATTGAAAATTTCGATAAGTTAAAAACTGTCAAAAATCACTTGGTTTGGAGATAATATAAGAGTCGCGGTTGCTCTCGGCTGTTGATGTACTTGATAAATATCGGAAGAAGCGAAAAGAAGCTTGAAATAACTGAAAGAAAGAAAAATAAATTTATCAGGTCGTCTCTTCGTCGAGGAGAGTATTCACGAGGACTTCGTGAGACGAGTCGTCGAGGAGGTGAAGAAAATAAAGATCGGAAATCCGCTGGATCGGAAGACGTCGCACGGACCGCAGAACCACAAGGCTCATTTGGAGAAACTGCTGGAGTACGTCCGTCGGGGTGTTGAGGAAGGGGCGAGCTTGGTGCACGGTGGAAAACGTTTGGACCGAGCCGGATGGTATTTCGAGCCGACCGTCTTCACGGACGTAACCGACGACATGTACGTCGCGAAAGAAGAGTCCTTCGGCCCTATTATGATCATTTCCAAGTTCAAATCGAGCGATATGGACGCGATGATCGCCCGAGCCAACAATACCGAGTTTGGCTTGGCTTCGGGTATTCTTACCAAGGACATAAGCCGGGCCATGAGATTCGCCGAGAGGATCGAGGCTGGCACGGTTTTCATAAACACCTACAACAAGACCGACGTCGCCGCACCCTTCGGTGGCTTCAAACAGTCCGGATTCGGCAAGGATCTCGGACAGGAAGCCTTGAACGAGTATCTCAAAACGAAAACCGTCACCATCGAGTACTGATCGAAAAAATTCTTAAACTTACAAAAAAAAATCATCGTTTATTTTACCATATAAAAGTGACTATTATACTGATTACCATGAAACATATTTTATTTACATGTAAATTTAAATAAAATATCGTATATTATTTATATACGAATATTTTGGTATACTTGTCATTTTATATATGGTTAAATATAGTATATACTATATCGTAATTTATCTCAGCGCATATTGCTCAACGAAAATCTCTCATTTATTCATTTCAATTATTTTATCAAATTGTCTCATTACATATCACGTATGTATATAAAACATAATATATAACTGCATATTTTATTACGAGAGCTGGCTCGTATGTTTGTAAGTATTTTTCTACTGAACATGTATTTTTGAAGGAATAAATTAAAAATTATTTTGAACAGCAGGCGTTCCCGAGATAATCTTTTTAAACATTTATTTTCATGTTTACAAAGGATTGCACAGGTCTGTATTAACATTTTTTTTGTGTTTCTGATGAAATACATGAATTTTTATTAAATACATCGAAAAGAAGCAACATTTTCGATACTGCCTTAAAAGGTTCCACTTATCGTTCAAAATGGTCACAAAGACCCAAAACCAATGTAATAAGGATAGGACAATAGCTTTGTGAACGATAAGTGAAATTTATTGTTGTTAACTCGATAACTACTTTAACTGTAAAAATATTTCAAAAAGTAAAAAGGTAAAACTTAAATTTGAAAAAGATTTTGAAAACATTAATATTTTCAAAACTTGAACAGTAAGTTTTATTTTTACAAGGAAACATTATACGGCGTTAAAAAAATATTGAAAAATATGAAAAATATTTATTTTTAATGTTTGTTCTCAAGTTTTTTACATTTTTAGTCTATTTTACTATTTATCATTATTCAATAAAAATTATTTGAATACAAAATAAAATTTTTTATCTTATTTGCAATAAAATTATGAGACAATAGGTAATTTTGTCTAAAAATTCAAAACATCATTCAGGTTTCTACAAAAACAAACTTTAACCAAAATTACTTTTTTTCCCTTTATTATTTATTATTTAAAAAAAATCAAAGTTTAATATTTAGAACCCAGACTTAAAATTCGTGTAGACTAGTGTGTTATCAGGCGGGAGGAAACTCCCACGCGTATCGCGGATATACGTCAACTTTTTCGTGACATGTGTTAAACTTGACTTTTTTCTCCGCAAACAAGAGTGACTAGACTGATTCATACGAAGATTTCGTCTCATCATAATTTGTATCTCAAATTTTCAGTGAAAAGCTTCTTCACTTAATGTTTCCAAGTCTGATTATTTTTTATCTTGCATTGTCGAGTGCTAAGTCAACGATTTTTGAATTGATACAAAAAAATGTAAAATAAAAAAATATTGAGCAGATTTGATTTTGAATGAGCCTGTAGTGTTCGGAAATTTCTCAGCAACGGGGTTACTTTTTTTTTCTCGTTGGAACGCATGTGCTCTTGAGCAGCGAATCAGCCAGAGTTAGGACTGTGCAAACCGGAAATACAGAAGCTCCACACGTGGGCTCTATTTTTTGAAAATATATTTTGGTGAATAGCATTGAAATAGCGATTGCAATCGAATTATTTTTTTTTATGAACCTATATTAGAATATTAAAGATAAAGATATGATAATTAAGGAGGTTTTAATGAAATGTCAAAGTCTCGAGAGACTCAAAATTTTGAGTAAATTGTAAAAAGCTACTAAATATGGCAAAAAATTGTCAAAAAATGTAGTTAAAATAAGAAATTAAAAAACACGCTTTAATGGTAAATCGAACTAAAAAGTGAAAGATAATTTTTAATATAAGAATAAAATAATAAACGAGAATTTGAAATTGAAATTGAAAAAAGCGTAGGGTGCTCGATACGTCAGTAGTTATTAATATTCAATCGAGCACTACACGCTTTTTTCACAATTTTATGATTTTTCATGATTTTTTGCCATTTTTAGTGCTTTTTCACAATTTAAGGTGATGCCGTAGATGTGCCACGTGATACGTAAGTGCGAGAGAGATAGCTGCAAAATGCGATTCGATCAAACTTGATAATTATTGATATTTCGTCAAAATTTAAGGTCAAAATTTAAGGCTAAACAAATATTATTTTTATTGACAAAGAATTAAAGATGTTTGAACCAATCGTGTTTTTCAAGTGACTGTGGAATCTGTGGCGTCACTTTAATCAAAATTTTGAGGGTGTACGGGCCAAACTGACCTCGGATTTAGATTCAGTGCGTCAAAATACAGAAGTATATGGGTTTGGTCAAAGGCAGAGATTAATTTTTTTTTGTGTCGATGTGTTTTTTGTCGTTATAAAATTAAATTTTATGTATAACAAGTACTAATTATATTTTAAGAGTTTAAAATCATTTAATTATGCAAAATAATTCACAACTTACTCAAAAGTTCCAATTTATTCAAAGCTTTTCAAAATATTAACCAATTATTCGCTAATACTTTGAATAATTCGTTATAATTATTCGAAAGTTATGAATTATTAGAATTTTGAACCCTATTCGCACACCCTTAAAAATTAGTCATTATTTTAGGACCACCCTAATGAGTACAGTAGCCTTGAAATTCATAAAAAATCCTGGACGTAAATTCTGCAATGTGAAGATTTCCAAACCGACAATCCGGGTGACGAGTTTTCAGTAGAGTATTGCATACACTGGTATGACGCTCTGTAGCCACAATCTGCCAAACGCAAAGAATCTTGGTCGGAGAGGTTATTGCGAGGAGGCTTAGAGAATTCTGTTCTGCTCGCTCCCTCATTTCATCCGCGAAAGAAAAAAAAACACGAGCAAATGTCGAGTTGAAACGGGGAGAATAGTGAGAGAAGGAAAGACAGAGGGAGAGGAGGAGGAAGAGGAGGCAGAGAAGGAGGAGGAGGAGAAAGAAAAAAAAGAGGGGACCAGCAGCACGTGTTTCGGAGCTACCCTGCGACAGGGGGTCAGTCTCCGGTTCACCTTTCGCATTCGCTGAACAAGATTCAGTTCCGTTCCAAACTTTACATGAAGTAGATCGCGCGTCATTTTGCATGCTCGTTGCACCGAAAATTTCACTCATTTCTTCTCGAGTCTCATATCTCCACAAATTTTAACCAATTTTAATTCAAATCTTAACATATATGTATCTGTTGTTCGTTGAAAATATAACGCTGCGTTTTCTTTTTCAAAAATTTTCAAATCTTATTCATTATTATTTTTTTTTGCGATGCGCAGAGTGTTTAATTTTTCAAGAGCGGTTACAACAAGTTTCGGTGGTGCCCTTATTGTCACGACGGAAATGAGGGAACGTCAATTGTACGGGATATCATTTATATCGTGCCAAACACTGTGTACACACTGCGTCTTTTAACACGCACTTTTTACGCTCATACGCTTACTTTGGATGAAACTTTGATCCAATATGAGCGGATGTCAAATTTCTTCAATTTTTATTTTTATTATTATTGAAAGTAACGTTTGAGCGATTCCACGCTGTTTCGGCCACCTTCAGATTTTGTATCTACGATTTTCTTTCTTCTTTTTTTTTACGTTTTAGTACTAGTTGAGACTAGGCTTCATGACAATTTTCAGACTATTTTATCGAATCGTTTCGAAAATATGTATTTTTCAAAAATTATGCTACTTTTTTTTAAAACTCATATATAACTTCGTAAAAATGAACAAAATTGAAGTTTTTAATCGTACTTTTTATTAAAAAAGTATTTAAAAATGCTTAGAAAAATATTACCAGGAGATTTTTGAGCAAAATAAAAAACGATTTTTAATAATGTCTCTTTTAATTTTTGTAAAAAAACAATTGTCCATTTATCAAATTTGAAGCTTAGTCCAATAATGGGCTTCGGATGGATTTTATTTATTTATTTCTTTTATATATTTGGCCTAAAAATTAATTGAAAACAAAACTGTTGAACTGAGAAATGAAAAAAACTTGAAAAATGTCAAGAAGCCTAGTATTAACTAGTACTAAAACTTAACAAATGTTTTAAAAAATCGAAAATGCAAAAGTCTGAATGTGGCCGAAACAGCGTGAAATCCTTCATACACTTCCTCTTATTGTTATTTTATATAGTATTTATTCGTTTTTATTTTTTATAAATTCATAAAATTTTAAAAAATTTATAAAATATTTTATTCTCGCTTTATTAAAATTTACATGTTCACAACGATGAACATGTACTCTCAAAATAATTAAAGCTACACGCGAAAGACTGTATAGTAAAATAGAAAATAATTTTGTGAAAAGAATTAGAGCCAATGGAGGAGTGGAATATGAAATAATGTTTTGCTACTGTATTAAAAGTTAAATAACATTTACAGTTAATGTTTACTTGCAAAATAATTAGTCACTAGAGAAATGAAAATTGAATTATTTGCTGCTGTATTAAAAATTAAATATTTACGATGAAAGTTTGCTCGTCAAATAATTATTGAAGGTTGAAATTGAAATTCTCCAACGAAGATCTTAAAACCAACTTAGGTTGAAAGGTGTCCAACTTAGATTTTAAAAAAATACTAAGATTTTTATTTTCGTAATTTTTATATTTACATAGCAAGTGCAGGTCGACCTCAGATGACTTTGATTTTTAAGTATGTTATTCTTGAAACCATTTGCAATAACTTTTTTTAAAAAACTTACGCTCAAAAACCACATGGAATGGAGATAAATTAAGATAAAACCTTTTGATTTGACTGTACTGATAGAACTACCTTAAGCTGTACGGCTCATCAAAAAATAGAAATAAAAATATATTTATAAACTACAGTTATACAACACGTAGAGAAATTTCGATATGTAAAAAAAATAGCGGACCAGCGAATTTTTCTTCCATTTTCACCTAAAATTTGCATCGTTAATGAAAAAAATAGGAGGCCCTTTAAAAAAAACCCTCCGTGGTGCCATAGAGACTAAATTTACGAACATTTTAAGACTTGATTTATACAAATCGGATGAATATTTTTTAAAATATGTTCTTAACCAGGTTAAAAAATGGAGTTTCAAGAAAAACTATTCAAAGTCGTGCGCTTCTCAACAAATTTATCTTTCAGGAGATGAAATTTTTATTTTTATTTTCAGTGGTTAGTGCCTTAAGATAAAATTTCCGAAAACTAATTGAATTATCTTTTATCCAATATATTGCCTAGATCTCCATAAAATGTTTATTTCTATTTTTTCGCCATAAATACGTGTATTTTTGTTAAACATTCGCATTTCTGCAGAACACAGTATCCATATGATTTATTACACAATTTCAGTGAAGAAAATAGAAGAGGAACAAGTGCGCAGTGGATCTTGGAGAAAAGAACGAAGGGGAGGTGCAGGAAAACTTGAAGTTAAAAATTCTCGGAGTATTAAATAAGGTCAAAGAAAGAAAGAAAGGAAGAAAGTGTGTGTACGTGAAAGAAATTCCCTGTCGAGGGAAGCGCTGGGTGGGGCGGAAGCCGGCACCGGTGCATGTTTTTTTTGTTTCCCCCGAGTAACGAACGTGCCGGGATTTTGCCAGGAAGTGTGTCAAGTGTGACAAGACCTCTTGCCTTCGGGGTTGACTCGCCTCTTCATTCTTTTTCCCCATACGTGTGTGCAGAGACACGGACACGTCCGACGACGCGTTCAACATTCCCTTTGACTCTGATTTTTCACGTCTTAGCTCGCCACCGTGACTCCGAGTTACACAAAAAAAATTATAATGACGATTATAATGATAATACTAATAATAAATAACCAGCAAGTTATTTTTTTTACCGTTAATGAAAAAATAGAATACACATTATTAATTTTCTACATTTTTCATTACTAACAGAAGTTCGATAACGAAAAGCCTTTATCTAAAAAAAAAATTCTAAGAAAATTGTTTTGGAAAAAAAAGCAAATAGTTTCTTAAAAGTCAACAAATTCAATAAAAATAATCATATATGATTTTCCCGCGATTTCGTCTGCGTTGACGTCACAATTTTGTGAATACAGATAGCTCTGAAAAACTTTTTTCCTAAAGTAAAAAGTACGTCAAGTAATGAAAGGACAGTCCGTTGTATTTGTATTCGTAACTTTCTTAGGTTTTTTAAATTATGAATTAATGACTTTGGTTAATAATAAGCAAAATCAAGTAAAAAAAAGAATTGAGATCATACAATGACCAAGAACTAATAAAGTATTTTTAGTGACTATGACAAGAGAAAATTAAATTTTTATCCGAAATTTGGAAAAGAAAATTTTCATTACTCGTAAATATTCATCATTTCTTTAAATTTTTGTTTTGAATATTTTTCATTTGATAGTCCGAAATGTTGGCTTTAAAATGAATTTTGACCCATGTCGGTAGCTATAATAGTTTTCGATATATAAAAAAAAACTCGAGAATATCTTAAAGTGGCGAAATTTTCAATTTTGCATAACTTTAGAATAAATTTTTTTAAATTTAGAATAGAATTCTTCTGATAAAATTCCAGCAAAACGGAACGGGGTCCATTCCAACAATTGGTCAAAATGAGTTGGAATCAATCAGATATACATATTCATTTATAAGATACTTTCAAATGTTCCATGTCCGTTGCAATTTCGGAATAAAAACTATAATATAAAAATTCTTCTGTTAAAATAGAATGTCTAGTAAAAATGTCAAGTAAATCAATCGGCTAGTTACCGAGTTTTGTGGATACAAACATACGGAAGCTAAATTTTCATATATAAGATTATCGTTGAAACTCAGAAATCATCTATTATATTCAGTAGCAAAAGCGACAAATTATTTCTTCTCGTTATCTTTGTTCATTTTTTTCGCTCCTTCAGCCTCGTTAGGGAAGAACGCTCGTTCTGGCGTATCTTGGTTGCCATTAACCGCCCCTTCCTGTTTCCTTTTTCTCGGCAGAGCCACGAGTTAATCTTCGGGCCACAATATCCTGCCGGGGCGAGAAGCTTCTTCCCCTCTCCGGACGGTCGCGTATAAATTTTCATCTCTTTTCAAAAATTTCTCAGTCTTCGTTCGTTGGGTGCTCGTTTCGTTTACACTCCGTCGGACGTACTTTCTCGTACGAGTAAAACTTTCCTCGGTTCATGAACGGTCAAGTGCACCGAGAAAGAAATTCATTTTTCAATCTTCGTATCATTTAAGACAGTTTTAACACTAAATCATAGTTATGAGATTTTATTAAAAATTTGTGCAAAACTTTTGTATATGATCCTACATACGTGTATCAAATTTTAAATGGTTTTGTCGTGTAAATATCGAGATATTTATTGTTAAAAGTCACTATTTTCTGTGCTCTCCCATACGAGTACTTGTTAAATATTGCAATTTTAAACCCAAAATATCTTGAATACTGGACGGTGAAGCTTGTTGAAATTTAGCACGACTCTTTATCGTACTTCAAAGGGTCTCTTGGACTCTTATGGAAAATTCGAAAAAAAAAAAATAATTTTCAATGTATAATATCTCGATTTTTAAATGGTGAAGTTTCGTAAAATTTGACACATGTTTTCATATGACATTAAAAAAGATCTATTATGCAATTTTTTAAGAAAACCTGTCTCAACACAGTTTTACGATTGTACTATCTTAAATGATATATTTTGTTTGCTCTACTTTATACTCGGTAAAATAATACAGGTTTTTAATCAATTTTTTTTCAGTGCTTCAATTGGTGAGTTTTTTTTTCATTTTAAGGAGTTTCGGTACAGTTTGCGAAAATAAAAGAAGGTTTACATATTTTTTAAGTATATGGAATTGAAATTTAATGAGAAAACGATGAAAAACGAGTTTGGAAATAGATATTTATGTCAGTTGGTCGGAAAGTGGCAATTTTCTGATAATCTCGATGTTGCGATATGAGTCTAAGGTTTGCGGCGCGAGTTTTCGTAAAAAAAGTATCACAAACCTTTAGCAAATATTGTAAAATCGAGACTTTCTGAATCGCCACTTGAAGATCGAGTGACATATAAAAATGTATAATATCGTTTTTTGTACCGAAACATCTTAATTGAATTAATTTAATTTTTGGGAGTACAAAAGCTGAACATGGATGGACATTGTTGGTTACGCTGTAGCCCATCGTCGGGCTCTTAGCTCTTTACTCTCTGACGAATGCTAGCTGCCCCTCGAAGGGCAACAGCGTGATCATCATAGCAACTTCTTCCAGAGGGAACGATAAATATCTCGTCGAAAATTTTGGATGTGCCTCAACCACAGATAAAACTCTTTCAGAGATCATCATCGTGTTGAATTATTTGACATCTTTCGATATATTCGTTCACAGGACTATCTTCTTACATCTCCAAAATTATATCAATAGTACCATGATTTTTTTTAAACTTTTAATTAATTTTCAGTAATCATATACTTTAGGGGTCACATCTCCGATTTACTTGTCCTAAATTTCGATTAATTTTTCGATTTAGTGTGAAATTCAAGGTCATCCATATGATAAAATTACCTTAAGACAGTTCGTTTTCTTAGGATTTTTTGTAAAAATCTTCTTCGATACAATGTTCAATTGTATATTAAATTTAAAGAAGTTTCACTATGTAGAACTCGAGATATTTATTATCAAAAATAAAAATCAAAAATAAATAAGTGGAACTTCTTGAAACTCGAATTTTTTAAAATTTTATTTTATCGCATTCTAGATAGTTTAAGCTGCGTTTTGATTTTTGGTTTTTTCAAATCGGACAAATAGTCGTATCGCAGCAGACATTCAAAAATGTTGTGACCCCGTATGTTTATCTTGGCAAATGACAGAGGTGGGTACAAGAAGGGTTAAATTAGGAAACTCGTTACTGAGATACTTATTACACAAAATTGCAACTTTTAACACGTGCTCTTATGCAGGAAGGTACAAAAATAGCCATTTTTAACAATTAACATCTTAATGAGGAGCTTCCTAATCGTCGTGAAATTTTTACACAATCTTTTAGAGATATTCATTAATGTTATGTAAAATTTTCCATCATTTTCGATTTTCAACACAGCATCCTTAATCTCACCATTTCAAATATATTTGATGTTAAAGTTTAAAAATTGAAAAAAAAAATTATTTTTGCATCATAATTTTATAAATCACTGAGTAGAGTAAGCATAATAAAATGGGCAATACATTTTTTTGTAGAAAATTAACTGTAGAAACTACAAAGTACCGAGGTCGTTTTCTAAGGATTTTAAAGTGTCCAATGGGGTGGAAGCTCCGCCCTTGAACCTCGTCCCTTTTTAGTTACTGAAAACAATTTTTAACGTCAAAAATCTATATGAAAGCCCCAAGTTGCACGCCCAACTTGTATATTTTTTTTTCTAGGAATTATCCTAGGAATAACATATTTCAAGGACAGCTAACTAAGTCTCTGGGGTGTGACCCTCAAAGTATATAATTTCCAAATTTTCTTAGTTCTATTGAAACATTAAATGTCTTGTTTATGTTTGCAGATAACACGGGGAGATAATTTCGCATTTCGGTCAAGCGAAATTTTCATCAAGGTATCAAATGAAGCAACGATCGAAAATTTTTTCACGTTTATTTCCTTGAGTACTCGGATAAGATTCTAACTTGTATCTTTTCAATAAAGTTATATTCTCGATGAAGTTGCACAGGGGACGTTGAATTTATTACAAGTTTTTGGTACATGCTTGAATAATCGACTAATTATCGTGATAAATGCGGAGGAATTGGAGTTCCATTGTAAAGTTAAATTTCTTCTAAGTTCTGAGTTTTAACAATTGTCTTTACGACGAGAAGGATAAATAACATCACGTCCATTCGATATTTACAATATTTTGATGTACGCTGTACGTGTAGCTTGAAGACTTTTCTAAATAAAAACAAGTCAAGTAATAAAAGAGCCAATTTTTGTTCGATAAAACACGAGACTTTTCTTTATCTCTGCTGCATGACTTTAGTAACACTCATGAACAATAGCTGTCGAACGTAATGTACTTGTTATTTTTAATTTTAATTATATCGAGAATTTCGGAATAATTTATTAGAATTGATATCGTCGGAGATCTCGTTTTATTTTTCTGTCGCATTTAAACCCTCTTTCTGCGATGTTAAAATGCCTTGCTAAACAGATATATATCTCGTTCGCAATGTCTGACGCACTGAAATGTAACTTGCTCGTCGTAGCCGTATACAACCACTGACACGATCGGAGTCTATCATGAGAGAATAAAACACTCACTCGGAAAAACGCCGATGTACATTTCTTTTTTCGCGAACGATCACAGTGAGTCAATTTTTTTTCCTACTTTGTTCGCTTAAATGTTCTTTTTCGCGTTTTATTCATTTTCAACAATTTCTCTCCCGAAGGCACAGTAAAAAAAAAAAGAACATCCCGTACAGAGAGACGATCGCGTGCCAGTCATAAAAATCGCTTTTTTCTCACACGTACTGATTCCATCATCGACAAACCGAAAAAGGCTACAAAGAGGAAGAGAGATACGGGGGAAAGGAAGAGGAAGAGTAAAAATGGGAGTCGATGAAGCTTTCACTCGCCGAGAGTTGCGTTAATATTCACTAAAAAATTTAGTTACCTACGAAAAGTCAATCGTATCCGAATACCGATACGAAACTTCTCTTAATATTTACATCATTGCAAAATTCACATCAACATATTTCCTAGAATTTTTTTTCATTTAATAATCACGTGACGCAGCCCTTCCGACGTCCAACAAATATTGATTATTAATCAATATTTTCGCGAGTGCCTCTAGCAGCGAATTGAGAAAGTTTATTGTCCAAACCGATTTTCGAAGAGATCGACGAGACCCGCGGATGAAGCCTAATAAAAGTGTGAGTTCCACTTGTGACAACAACGATCACATATGCAGTCGTTGACACAGATTTTTCATTGGTTTTTGGCGAGCACGAGACAACCGTTGCGGTTGCAAGTGGAACTCACTCTTGGAAGCAGAGTTTCACTTGTGACCACAATGCTCACGTTTGCATTCGTTGACACAGGTTTTTCATTGGTTTTTGGCAAGCACGACGATCATTGCAGTTCCAAGTGAAACTCAGCCTGAGAGTGAACAAATTTGCCTACCGAAAATCGTCGTCCGATATCGGTTACAATTTTCAAAAAACTTTCGAATATTCAGCATACGAACGGTAGAAATTTGTTTTTAAATAGAGAAACAAAGAAAAAGAAAAAAAAACGAACAATCGTATTACCGAGACCGTACGAAATTTCGAACATCACTGCGAGAGGTCGCGCGTAGCCAATTTTCAGTCAGCGAAATTTGATGAAATCGTACGAATCAGTGCTAGGCGATAAGAAGATAGATTTGTCGAAGGAAATCCCGTGCAGCCTTCCTTGTTTTTCGAACTCACTATTCGAAGACGTTTCATTAAAAAAAAAAAAAAGAAGAAGAAAGAAAGAAAAAAAAATAAGTAGAACGACGTCATCATCAGGATGCAGAGCGGATTTTCCTTGAATCCCCTTACGAGTGCGAGCAGCTGCTGAGCTTTTATTAACGATCAATTAAGGATAGCCTCGACCGTTACGAAATCACCAGAAGTGCGATTGTACGTAACCACCGCCGCCTCCCATCCCGATTGGATTGAAACGATGCGGATGTATCTTCTCCATTCTCATCGCGCCTGGGCCTCCCCCGCCCCCGCCGATAAATCCACCACCGTGGTGGCCACCCCGAGTTCCGTAACCGCTCGTCCGACCGACCAGAGTTGTCCCGGCGGTTCCGGTGCTGCCGCTAACGACGACAGCCGATGATCCACCAGTCGTCCCGCCCCTTCCACGTCCACCACCTGAAACACCGACACCTCATTTACTCCGAGCATCCAAGCTTCCATCCATTAACAGATTAACGATGTTCTATTCAAAATCGAAAATTATGCAAAAATTTTACATAATATTAAGGAGGTTCACGCGTTAATCATGTTAAAATTCATTTTCAACTTTTTTTTTGCTAAAATTTTGCCGATACCCAACTAGTGGTCGAATTTCAATGACATTAACCGTCTTGAAATCGAGATATTTATCTTTGAAAATCGAATTTTTTTTGTGACTTCTCATAAGACCTTGTGTTGAAAGTTATTATTTTGCGCAATGAATATCTCGACATCTGTACGATAAATCTTTCTTCAATTTTAAACGTATTTTAATATGCCATCAAGGAACATTAATATTAATTTATGTCAGATTAACTTGAAAATAATTTCACTTGATGATTTTTGCTTCAACTTTACACGTAAAGCGAATGTGCGCGGGCGAACAAACGCGTGAACCTCCTTAAGGGACATCTTTAAAAGGTTGCAGTAAAATTTCACGATTAGGAAGCTCCTCATCAGGGTAACGTGAATTTTTAGTGAATTTTCGGACAAATCCCATGCTCGTATTTTTCAAGCAAATTAATTGAAATTTGAATATATTGTGCAGAGTACACTGAACTAGTGCATGACATTCTTGGAATTTCAAAAAAAATAAAAATAAAATCAGATTACTCTGATTTTTTTACAAAATTTTTTACAAAATTTTGTTTCATTTTTTGAAATTCCAAGAATGTTATGCAGGAGTTCAGTGTACTCTGCACAACATACTCAAATTTCAATTAATTTACTTGAAAAATACGAGCGTGGGATTTTTCCAAAAATTCACTAAAAATTGGTTGTTTGGCATCACCTTAAGATATTACCTGTTAAAAATAACTACTTTTTGTACCTTTCCATAAGAGCACGACTTACAAGTTGCAATTTTGTATAATAAACATCTTAATAACGAGCTTCCTTATTTAAGGAGGTATTAAGGGGTTAGGGGTAGTCAGAATTTTCAAAAAATGGAATATTTTTTTTTTGCATTTTCTTAAAGTATAATATTTTAGAAATATTCTCTGAAAATT
>JAPYYW010003459.1:0-21463 GCA_030522545.1 Cremastinae sp. A BG-2022a | reverse complement strand
ACACTTGAGCACCATGTTAAAGAACATATGTACAAAGTTTTAAGAAATTCTATAGAAAACCATTTTTACCATAGAACCACGGTAGAACTACCTTAAGGTCATTTCTTTTTATTTTAGTGTACTCATAATAAAAACCTTAATGAATATAATAAATAGTTTTTATAAAGTCACTTTCATGAAAAATTATTGCTTTTTGAAACTGAAGATACGAAATCGTGTTCTCGCATATGCTCAATGTTAAAAACAGGGTTTTCAATCGCAATTACTTTCCTTAAAAAATCAATGAGGGTATGTTTTTTGTGCAGACTTTGTAACTGGAAACTCATCTAATAATTTTTGATCCAAGAAATATACATTTCTGCTTTAATTTCTCCTTTAATATTTTTTATACACACATCTGTAAAACTACCCCAGTATACTCGTATGCTGAAAAAAAATTTGAAATAATAGTAAAATTTTGGAAAATAGGGCAAAGCAAAATGGAGTTACATGTACGAAGGTACGAAGGTTTAATCGAGAGCGTAAAAAGAGGTATAGTTACGAATTGGGTCATGGGAGAGTGCTAACTGGAGTCATACAGAAGGAAAAGGAGAATAAAGAGAAAAGGGACGGTATTTGTTGGGTCTTGCTGATGGACGATGCTCAGGATTGTTGATTGCACTCGGCACAGTGATTCACCGAGTACCGAGGAGATAATTTGGCCAGGAGAATCGAGACGGCAGTTTGGCGCCCAGAGGGTGTTCGTTCGTTTTTTCCTCCCAACAACAAGTACGATGATTTTTACCCTCTCTCCCTCCCTCTCGCGTCCCTTGTTTGTTATCTTTTCATGCCCCGAGTCAGAAGAGAGAGAGAGAGAGAAAAAAAAAGAAAAAACGAGGAAAGAAAGGCGAGTGTGTGCAGCCGCGACAAAGGCTTTCTCGCTCCGAGGAAAACACTCGTCGTCGTCGTCGTCGTCGTCGAGGACAAGGGAAGGAGATGAAAAAAAAAGAAAGAGAAAGAAACAAATAATAAGTTGGCATTGAGGATGATGGGACATCATTGGTGGCCTTGACTCGCTACAATTCTCGCGAGCTCCGTAGGGGTTTTTCTTTTCCCCACTTTGCTCGTATTCTCGCTTACTTTTTTCTTGCGGCGCGACCACCCGATGGGCCACCAAACGATTCGCGTTGTCGGGGAACGATGCCAATGGGGAAAATTAGACGAGGGAGACTCGGAGATTTGTCCCAGCTGGAGCCCGAACGCGCAACCTGTTACCAATCAGGACTCCTTTCGACCGATTAATTCGGCCGATTAGTTCGAATCAAGACGAGCATACAATCGCTCGCTAAGCACTCTCTCATCGACTCGCTCCCTGGGCACCAATAACATATTAGATACGACGAATAAACAACGAAAACAAACGAAAAATGTTGTTTTTTTCCGTGAATTCGCTCAAACTTTGTCAATAATTTCAGGTATTTCGTATCACAATTGGAAAAATGTCAAGATAGTTGTCTTGTTAACCGCGTGTTTCTTAGATATCGTATGGAAATTGTCATGAACATTTTTTGACGTCGTACGCATGCGCGTAGTAAAGCGTTAGGTATAGTTCTCGTGAAAAATGAATTTGGACAAATTTTCTTAAAAATTTGCACAAATCTTCTTGGATGTGATGTAAATATGTGGTTCAAATTTTAAAAGGTTTTACCACGTAGAAGTACAGATATTTATTGTTAAAAACCATGATTTTTCATGGTCTTCCATAAGAGCATGTGATTGATGTTACGATTTTCAACCTTCAATATTTTGACTTCTAGATGGCGAAACTTCTTGAAATTTTGCACAGATTTTTTATATAACATCAAAGAAACTTTGTTTAGTTTTTCAAAAAAATCTGACATAAAAATGTTTCAAATTTTTTTTAATCATATAGCAAGTATACCCAACCTTCGACGACCTTGAATTTAGAGTATGTTGTTCTTTAGTAAATTTGCAACAACTTTTCTTAATTATTTTATTTTTACAAATTACTTTGAACGTCAGAACAACCGAGTTGAATATTTTTGATTTGACTGTACCAAGCAGATATTTGTAGCTAAATTTCAATGTTAACCGGTTTTAATGCATATTTCTGAAATTTCGGCACTCAACTTTAGATATCGAATATCTTCTTAACGTTTCATCAAATCGATTAAACACGAAAGACTATTTTTCAAGATCAGTTAGTTTTCTACAAAAAATGTATTACCTATTTTATTCCGCTTACTATACTTAGTGATTTATGATGCAAAAATAATGATTTTTTCAATTTTTCCAACTTTGACTTCAAATATCTTTGAAATGGTGAGATTAACGAAAAATTCACATGAGAACTTTTTTGTAGAGTGTTTTATTTCCTACAAAAAAATGTAATGTGCATTTTATTATGTTTATTATTTAATGAGATATAAAATGATGATAAAAAAAAATTTTTTCAAAATTTATCAAACTTTGGGCTTAAATATCTTTGAATTCGTGAGATTAACGAAAAATTCACAAGATAACTTTTTTGTAGAGCGTTCAATTTTTTAAGAAAATATGATTTTTAAATGACTCTAAGTTTGATATACAGTAAGATACGAATTTTTCCGTAAAAGACTAATTCAATATCGAAAATTGCAATGCAGAGGTTGTTGCCATCAATTTAAAGAGCTAATACTTGGTGAAATTTCTCTGTAGAGGTGTCCAAAAACAAGATTTTCAATGGCCTAAGAGAATTTTAAAAAATTCACTTTTTTTACCCACCCTCATGTACATATATTATTAAATTTTAAAAGGTTTCAACATGTAGATATCGAGATATTCATTGTTAAAAATCACAATTATACGCTCCTCTATAAGAGCATGCGCACGTGTTTGTGCTCAAATTTTTAACAAAATCTTTATTTTTTACCACTTTAATAAACCAATAACTTCTGCTACGAATCTCAACTCAAATTTTAATTATCGTCAAATGACATTCAATGGTAATAATTATTTAGAATTAGTATTAAAAAATTTTAAACCTAAAAGTTTTAAAATGTGTCATAATTGTTCATTTAAAAGTCACCACCAAGTCGTAAAATAACTAAGTCATTATTAATTACAACAATCCTTCGTCTTTTAAACTTTTCCTTTAAAAATGGGAAAAATGATAAGAGCACGAATAAAATTGTTTTTTCTCTATAATCTTGACGTCGAAAACATCGTAAATATAATTCAATCTAAGAAGATCAAAAACTTGCAATGAAGTTTTGTAATGAAGTGAATAAGTGATGAGGAACGATCGCGAAACTTTGTGTTTTAAATTTCGAAACTTCGTATTCCAAGTCTCGAATCTGCTGTGCAATTTTAACAATATAAAAAGAAAAAGTATAGATAGTAAATTGGTAATTTTACTTCTTGACTCACTGTGCAATATCATCGAAAGAAGAAAACCCAAAAAATAGACGTAAACCGTCATTTTTATCCTTGGTTGATTTTTAACTGTAGCTAATAGCAAACTCAAATGACAAGTGTATATCTAATTTCGGTCTTTATATATCGGCGACTATCTTGACATGTGCTCGCAAGAGAGAACAAGCGATATGTCTCTTTTTCAAGTGACAATTTTTAATCATTAATTGATCAGGTGTTTTTATTGCGATGCTTTGAAATTTGAGGCATTCAATTTGTGTACGAATTTTTTAATAGTTTTTTATAACCGTTTGACAAATACTAATTTTACATGATGCCATCCATTCGCAATTTTCTTAATAAAATATTTGCAAAAAAAGCTCTTGTGTAAAAACCCTTGTACTGACATTTTTGGATTTTGAGATCAAAATTGAAAAAAGGATATATTTACTATTGATAGTATCCATGACTATAATACGTACGTAATCACACGATCGTACGTCATCATTTTTTAAATTCTTTAACATTGGATAAAGTGAAAAACGTGTTCAAACATCACGTGAACCTTGGAAATAATTAATTTACGTACGATACCAAATGGTTACATACTAGATAAACTAGATCAAATAAGTGTATCATCTATATGTTTGACATGGAAATATCTGTGAGGAATACACGTACTTTTTCTACTCGCATTTTTTTAGTATAGAATTTGAGAATTTCGATTCAGAAGACGACTAAATTAGAAACATTTGGCTTCTTATTATCAAGGCGGACAAAATTTTAAAAAATTGGAAGAAACTCTGAAAAGCGGTTCAACGACAATTAGAAGGTAGACAACATTTTTATTCGGGTATCGCAGGTTTAATTTGTTAACAGAACTGGACGGGAATGAAAAAAATCGACTTCTTCGGATCGAAAAACTTGAATCTACAAATTCCTTTTGTTATAATTTTTCTTGTATTCTGCGTCACATATGTCAGAGAGCCCGAAAGATACTTGAAAAATTCGTCACGTGCGAAGATTCGATTCAAATATCATCAACACTTTAGTAAAACAAAGATAACAGAAAAAAATGTGTATTGTCTGGAATTTAAATAATCTAATTATCGAATCAATTTTATACAATATCAATTTCAACTAATGCATTCTTAATTTTTAAAAATGAAGATAGTACCATTCCTTAAAGTTTTAGCAACAATTTCACTTTTTCAAGAAAAAGAACGGAGTAATGTTGACGATTTAAAAAATACCTTTTACATGTCAAAAGTAGAGGCATAAAATGAAAAAATGTAGAAAGATTTTAAGAAATGACAATCTTAATCATGACATACGATGATTCAAATATTTTCAAGTTTTCATCAGCACAATTTTTGAGTTATTAAATCATCTAATTTACATAAGTATCGTTTGTTCGAATCGAAGTCTTTTTGCTCAAGAGTGTTACCCACTCGAATAATTACGCAATACCTAAACAGATGAGAAATACGAAAAAAAATTCGGTAATTGTATAGAATTTAAACTCCTAAAAAATAATGGCGTATGTTTTTTAAAATATTCTAAAAATAAATTTTTTATTGTGTAAAATAAATTTTCATCGACTGAATATTATTGTCTTAACCCTTCTTTAGAAGCATTTCTGTTGAAAAAAACAAGAAAAAAAATGTTTTTTTTTTTCGTTTTTTGAAATTCCAAGAACGTCATGCACTAGTATAGTGTACATTGCATAACATATTCAAATCTCACTTAATTTGCTTGAAAAATACGAACGTGGGGTTTGTCCAAAAATTCTCTCAATTTTCCAAGTTTTTTCGCTAAAATTTGGCACAGTTGAGATTAATGTGATACCTGACTTATGTCAAATTTTCAATAACTTTCACCGTCTACAAATCGAGATATTTATCTTTGAAAATCGCGTTTTTTCATGACTCTCATATGACCACGTGTTAAAAGTTGCAATTTTACACAATGAATAACTCGAAATCTGCCCGGTAAAGCTACCTAAAATTTTAAACACATTGTAATATTACATTAAAGAACTTAAATATTAATTTTCGTCCAATTATCTTGGAAATAATTTCACTTAATGATTTTTTCCTTTACTTTGCACGTAAGATGAATGCACGCGGGTGAAGATACGATAGCACCTTCTTAATAATCATTTTCGTAAACTCGTGCAACGAACCTTATACCGCCTCTACACGTTGGGCCAACTAAGGCCAATGCAGACCAATTTCTAAATTAGAACGCATCAATTTCGATTACATATATGAGCTATTCCACACCGTTTCGACCACTTTCAGACCTGACCCCTTTCGATTTTGCTGAAACTTTTTTATAATTTTCTACCCTATTGAAAACCTTGCTAAGAATTGCGTGAATAAAAGAATTATTTCGCGTGTTTTCATGTATTAGTTCAATATGTTTTTGTTGATTAATGTTGAAAAAAAGACTTGGGAAGAACGACTATAGCATTGGGCCAACTTACGCCAACATAAGCCAACTAGCCCTCGAAATGATTGTTATTGACTTTAGTTGGTCCAACGTGCAGAGGGGCGGCATTAGACTCGCAAAATCGAGATTGTCGATAAATCGCCACTTTCCGACCAAGGAACACAAGCATCCATTGTTTTTTATACAACGAAATTTAGTCGGAAAAGGCTGATTGCGTAACGAACGATTCTATACGTTCGACGAAGTACCTTCGTGCTCGGGAGAGGTCCATCTTTCCTGGACATCATTTTATCGCGTTCTTGCTGCGAAGAGTGTATTCGTGTTTCGAGGTGGTACTTCAGAGCATGATTTTAACTTCATGCAACGAGAGAGACCGACGAAAATTTATATCCGATCTTCTCCTGAGCGTTCCGAGCTGTAACCTCGAAGCAGAGAAAAGACCTCTCGCACGCCAACGATGGAATCGCTACTTCGCCATCTCTCACTCCGCTTCGGATCATTATGTATTCGTTGCACCGGCACTTGTATAATGACGCGAGCCAAATAATCCATGCGGCTTTTTACGCGAGAGAGCGCGCACCGGGGCTGAATAAAATCGATATAAACTTTTATCCTGAATATGCATAAGACGTTGATGACAGTTGTAAAATGCGGATGAAAGGTGTGACTATCGCGCAATGTGACGTCTTTATTCCCGATCTTCGAGAAACGTGAGAACCACCGACGATTATTGCCGTTCTCCGGACAAGCGCGACGTAAAACGAGCCCCAGGTTAGCTTTTTAAAGAATGAACCCAAGGTTATTGTCGCCCGACATATAGTCAGGATCAAAAATTAATTTTACTAGAATAGTCGTATAAACATCTTATTTTTTTCTCTCGTTTTATCGTACGGATGTATATACACAATCTCTTTATTTTGCCAACTTATTTCGATGCCTCAACTATAACTTCGAAACTATATGTATAGACGATAAATATTGTTTTCTTCATAAAATCTTAGTGTCAGGTTCTAAAGACTGTTCATTGTTGTTTTGTTTTTTTCCAAATTGTCAGACATTAGTCACTCGTAACGAAAAATGATTTTAATATTACCTTGACAGAGAAACAAATTCCTGATAGGCAAACATAAGGTAGTACATCCATAACAGTCAATTAAAAAATTTTTATCTTAGTTTTTCTCCGTAACATGTGGTTTTATAGTTTAAGTTTATTAGAAAAAGTTGTTACTAATTGATTCCAGAATGACACACTTTAAATTCAAAGCCATCCAAGGTGATCCGTACTTGATACGTATAATTGAAAATTAGAAAAACAATATTTTTAGGATTAAAAAAAACCAATCGAAGCTTATTTGAAGTATTATAAAAAGCTGTACCAAATTTCCAAAAGTTCTACTTCGTAGACATCAAGATATTTAGAGTTTAAGATCACAATATTTAACACGTGTGCTCTTAAGGGAGAATAAAAAAATTGTGATTTTAGATTATGAATATCTCGAATTCTATACAGAGAACATTCTTAAAATTAAATACACGTATGAACAGGGCATCAAAGATAGTTTATTCAAAATTTTAACAAATTCTTAAAAAAAATCGTTTGGTGGATGTACTACCTTAAGAATTTATGAGCAATATTTTTTTAAATATGAGAATTTGATTAACCACCTTAACAATTAATTAGTTGATTTTCAAACACAGCTATAATATTTAAAAGTATATTCGAATATTAAATTTTTCAAATGTCATTCAAGTGATACATTTTCATAATGTTTTCAGTATTCACTATGAAAGAATGCCAAAAAAGTCTTGGACTTTTAGGTGTTAAAAATATTATTATATAATATTAAAACTTTCTTATTGTCTTTATCATTAAGATTAAGATAATCTATTTACTTTTATTTTGTATTATTATGTAACTAACTTTGGTTCATTTTTATTTTATAATTTTGAATATTTTTAATGAACATAACGAATTATTTTTATAAAAGATCACTGCTATACAACACAGTTTCTTTTTGAAAAATTAAAAGCATGGAGTCGTAAAAATCATATTTTTGGATTTCGTAATTAAGAATTTTTTCAATCGCTAGATCAAAAAAAACACATTTCTATTTGGACTATAATTCTTAATAGAACATCGTTAAATACATCGTCAATGCCATATATGCATCATTACAGTTCAACAGATTGCATCAAGTATAATTACGTGTGTTGTCTTCTTCTGTCTATTTTAACGTCGACATTTCTGAGAATACGCATATGCATTACATGTTTTTAAAAATGCAATTCATAAAAAAATCGGGTTATAATTTTTTGTCAAAAGTACCAACACTTGTAAAAGCCTCCACCTGAAAACCTTTACCAACATTGTGGTTATGTCTTCAGAGATTTACTTTTTTTTGGAGGCTTCTTCTCTCGAAAACATGTGTCAAGTCTTCTGTCACGTCACTAAATATCTGTCTCTCATGCCTTCATATTCAGTGTTCCGGACGTTGAAATATAATATACAGGTCTATGAATTATCCTCTTAGTGGACGTTTACGAGAAGTCGTAAATGTACCGGGAGGAAATCTCGCGTTTTAAATAACCGTATTACTTATTATTTTTGCTATTTCGCAAAACGGAGCAATGGCAATAATAATAATAGCATGAAAAATAAAATACGCTAACAATGGTTTGGGTGAACCTAATCGAATTACTTTTGGAACATTTGTGCATTTATTCATGATTCATTGACGGACCAAAATTGTTTTAATCCAGCCAAACGTATCGAATTTTTATGGATATTACTAATTGTATATAATTAAGGATTAATGAGCGATATTTTTAGAAATACAAAAATTTGATAAATTTTTAGTATTTCGTTTACAACCACATGAAAAAATTTCGTGTCTAATTTGAAATCGTTTTACTGAATGCTTTAAGAGTTATCAAACTTTAAACTTGCTGAGATTAAACATTGCCTCTTATTGATAATTCGTAAATTTGCACTGAATACAAATTAAAAAATATGAGATTCTTGTAAATTTTAAGGAATATATACATAGTGATGTTCATTTTTTATAGATAGTAATTTCAAAACGTTTCACTACAATTTTTTTCAATTTGATTTTTTAAACAATAAAAACTGTTTAAATTATTATTAAAATATGCTCTAGTTGCTAATAGATAGTCAAACTAAGACTCAAAAAATTGGCAATTTTTTAGCAAAAACTAGAGCCAGGATTTTACGAATTTAACGTTAAAAATGTACTTTTTGCTGGGATTGTCTGTCCCATACATCTATTTTAAATATACTTTTAAAAGTTTACAAATATTTTGCATTTTTATCTATTTATAAGTATTTATATATGAAAGAATGAACCTACTTTTAGCTTATAAAATTTTTAAAATTTATTTCAATGTTTTAATAAAGACAAGTTGAACGAAAGTCACGAAATTTTTTTAGAACGTATATCATCAGCCAAGAATCTTACTGATGGATTTCACGAATCATCTATTAACATAAAAATCCTATAAACATTTTTATATAATAAACAATATTTTTGTGTAATAAAATTACAATATTTATGAAAAATATTTATAAAAAATATTAATTATGCAAGATTGTCAAGGAATTAAGATACAAAAACCGTGATAAGGTATGCAGGATAACCTTTTAAAAAAATATCAATTTCAAGCATGTCGCTGACGCAATTTTAGCGACAATAGCTCAAAACAATTTCTAAAAAGAAATATATCGAACTAATTTGACATTCAAATTCTTAACTCGTTGATCGAATAATTTTACTTTTTTTCGTACGTTTCATTTTTTATACACTGAAAAACGTATCTGCACGTGTGTTAAAAAAACTATTTACTGATTCATCCAAACTGGATGATATTCCACAGATAGAAAGGTGAATTTATTGAAACAGCAGAAGCTTTCGGTTCTGCTAATATTTTAGTAAAGAGATAAGATATTCAATATCATGGATTAAGTTGCTTAAATATCGAAATACTCGAATATTTGATGAGATTATTTCGAAAGCATGCTGCTATGCATACATACACATTCTGATACGAATTCGTCTTAAATGCTGGGTAACAGAGTACACAAAAAAATGTTAATATTACACAAGAATTTTTTTCTTTGAATAGCAAAATATATATTAATTTTTTTTAATCGTGAAATTTATTCAAAAAAAATAGAAAAAGAACCAAGATAAAATCACATTTTTTGAAATTTTTTATTAATTTATAAAAGCAAAAATAATGCAGTAAATAATGTACTCTATATATTAATTACTTTATTTAACAAAATTTAACACAATCGATTCATTTTTCAATTGCTGTATTGTTAAAAAAAATTTTAATTTTAGTAAGATGATTAAATTCAGATTTATTTTACCATTTAGATATTCATAATAAAATATTATTTAGCTTTATCATTGTAAATCGCAATGATTCACAAAATGACAAAGGACGTTTAAATTGCTATTAATATTCTCCAGTTGTAATTGTACAGATGATATTGAAGTATTATCATTATAGAACTATTCGAAATATCAGTCGATTGTCGAACTTTCACAAACACAAGGCTGAAGAATTTGGACGAGATATTCAACGAGGGATTATAACTATTTGTATAGACACTAAGCAAGAATAATAAATGTTCTCGTTTCTCAGCTAACATACAGGAGATAAGGTGAAATAAATTGTCATGAATAATTAATATAACGACTTAACCCAGCGTGTGTCAGAACGTGAAGAAAACGTGCTACACGCGTGTCACTCCTATGAACCGACCCATGCCGCGTGTCATGATATAAAGATATCCATCAAGCGAAAGCGTGAGAGAAATATAATGAGATTTGGTGGAAAGACGAAATTTCAGAAGGACGTGTACATCTCGAGAATAAACATTGAAACAACATTCCATTATATTATTATTATGGTTACACGTATCTAGCTACGAATCGAAGTTGTTTTCATACAAATATCCATGTTATTTATTGACCGTGCAAGCCCATATTTTTGGATCGGTGAACATTCGTCCATGAAACTTCTACAAGAACATAAGTAATGGCTCTAATAAGGAATCATATTTTTGTCCAATAACAATATGTTTCACAAGTGCAAAATATCCTAACAGTGCAACACATCCCAATAGTGCAATTCGTTCCAAAAACGCATCACTCTCTATTAACACAAAACATTTCAATGCTACGGTATACCACTCAAATCACCTAAGTACCACATTCCAATAGTCCAAGACATTTCAATAGTACGACACGTATTGATAGGGCAACATGTTTCAATTCAGCACTACATCCCAATAGTCCAAGACACGTAGTGCAATACGTTTTAATAAGGCAACATGTTCGATAAGTATCATATCCCAATAGTGCAATACACATATCAATAAAGCAACATCTTTCAACTAAGTACCACATTCCATTAGTGCAAGGCATTCCAATAGTACAACACGTCTTAGGGCAACATGTTTTAATTTGGTACCACATTCCAACAGTGCAAGATATCCTAATAGTGCAACACGTTCTAGTTAAGTATCACATCCCAATAGTGCAAGATATTGCAGTAGTGCAACACGTTTTAATAGGGCAACATGTTTTAATTAAGTATCACATCCCAATAGTGCAACACACTTCTTAATAGGGCAACATATTCCAACTAAGTACCACATCCCATTAGTGCAAGACATTTCAATAGTACAATATGTCTCAATAGGGCAACATGTTCCAATTACGTACCACATTCCAATTGTCCAAGACATTACAGTAGTGCAACAAGTCTTAATAGGGCAACATAATCCAATTAAGTACTACATCTTAATAGTGAAAAATATTTCAATATTGGAGTACGTCATGTTCTAATTAAGTATCATATTCCAATAATGTAATACGTCCGAATAGCGTAACATATTCCAATTAAGTATCACGCCAAAGCATCTGAATAGTGGAATGTCCTATACTAGTAATTAGTGAAGCATTTTAATATACGTGTCGAAACTCGAAAAAGTACAAAATTTATGCTGAATCAGAAATATAATTTTAGAAAAAGTCTTATATAGGTATTTAAAATTTTTATTTTTTTGGAAGTAAAAATCGAGTTCGTAAGATCATCTGTTCATAACTTTTATTCAAATAATTAACAATATAGTACTAACTTATTACAAGCGTTGGCATACAACGTGTGATCAGGTAGAAAAAGGGATATGTAAAAATAAAGTGCAAACGTCGAAATTAACTTGAAACCAAGAATGGACACATGTCATTTATAGTACAATCGAATATTTCTATTTTCCAATATCTATGGTTTAATAATTTAGTGATCCAATTACTAGTACAAAAATCTGTCCGATCTTCCTAATATGGAACGGATAAATTGATGCCAAACGTTGATGCAATTTAAAGCATTATTAGTATCAAATTGGAATGAATACAGTGAACAGTAAAAATGTTAACTGTAGTAAAGGTTTTTTGAGTACACCATTTAAAAATTTGCACAATCAATATAATCTATTTCTTTTAAAAACTAAAATTCAATATTTTTTTTAGTTATTGAACAAAGACAATTAGTATATTTACTCAAACTGTACAACATACAATCGAGTTTTTTAAATTACTTTCATAATAATTAATGTACAATAGTAAGATTCATAATTAATATGCGATAGTAAAAAAAGTTGTAAGAAAAAAAGCTGTTAGTGAGATCGCTAAATTAAGCGAAATGAATGTCAAAAGTATTGAATTTCGATTAAAATTTGATTGTGATTTTTTTGTAGTCTTTTATAATATGTTTCATTCACAACAGCCAGGCGCACGTTTGCTCACGAGCGACTCCGAAATGTGCACATGTTTTTTAGCCGGTTGGAATATGTGCGAAAAAAGAAAAGTTCGCATCCGTTCTCGTGCGGTTGACGAGGAAATAATTCTTTTTCGAGAAACACGCACGCGATCTACAATGCGATCATCACGCGAGCTTTTTTCACGTTTTTCGCGTTCAAATATGGATTTTTCGATCGAACCCCGTGTTTCGCTAAATTATTTATTCAATTCTTTAACAGCATATTGATCAATTATTACTCTAGGAAAAAAGTGGTCTCTTTGCTGAAAAGAACAGCATTGAAAAGCTATCTCGTCTGTAAGTCTCCAGCTATTGAGTTCATTATTCTCATTTTTGATTGATACATGGATCTAAAGAAAAAAAAATGTGTCAAGTAAGAATTGGGTTTGCACCATTTGAATATACTAGTGAACACAAACGCAAATGTAAATTGTAATTTTTGATTCAGTGTAATTAAGCTTTCAATTTGAAAGTACGAGTTGTAATCTGAATACGTACTTTTTTGTCACGAATAAAATCATCAAAGTAAAATTTTTTTCTTTCTTTTTAATGAGTAAAGTATTCGTATACATAAATAATATAATGGTCTTTAAATTTCGTTTGGTAAATCACATCGTTTATCCAAATAAATGAAAATTAATTGAATTTTAATCGGTAGTTAGAAGAAAAAAATATAATTGAATTTTTTTCTCAAAAACTAATAATATTTGGAAATGTTTATTTTCTCAGTTTTTCTTCGTACCATACGGTTTTAGAAATTAAGTTTATTAAGAAAAGTTGTTACAAATTGATTCGAGAAGAACATACTCAAAATTCAAGGTCTTCCAAAATAATCTGTATTTGCAATGCATGTACAAAAATTATTTTTAAAAATTATTTACGATTTTTTTAACTGACCTAAACTTTTTGAAGTACAATAAAGAGCTATGTTACATTTAAAGAAGCTTTACGATCTGGAATTGGTGATATTTAGGATTGAAAAACGCTCCCATAAGAGCTCGTGTTAAATAATTTATAAAAATAAATTAAATTATAATTGTAATAGCCCTAAAAACAGCAGTCGCGTACTATAAAAAACGAGGCAATTATATTTACAGATTACGTAATTGTTGAGGAAAAATCGATAAAAAATTCATTGCGGTAGTAACTTTTCGAGTTGATGAAAGTTTTTATTGCTTTAGTAATGAGTTTTTTAAAATATGGCAGCAAGTGTGCTGTACCAAAGAATTTTTTTATCAATTTTTCCTCAAGAATTGTGTAATCTGCAAATGTACTTGCCTAATTTTTTACAGTACGCAATTACTGTTTTGAGGGAAATTTGAATTATTTTTCAACGATGAATTTTTTATTTGGCACAAAAATTCGTCATTTTGTTAATCGCTGTACTTACATCCATAGTTCTGATAACAGTTAACTTTGTGCAGTAGGAGTTGCGAAAAAAACAAATAACTTTGATTCTCAATAATGCATATAACGTGAGTAGTTGACTACAAAATTTTTCCCAACCCTACAACGAATTTAACATTAATTATAAATATCGAAATTTTTGAACGGTTAAAATCAATCAAAATTACTTAGTTTGAAGATAATCAACTACTTACTTTTAACAATCATTTTAAACTTTCAATTTTAATTAAAAAATTCATAACCTTTATTTTTTATTGAAATTTTTTTCTGATTTTAATTTAAATAACCTATATTTTTAGTTTTAACAATAAATTAATATTTAGTGTTATTAAAGAAAGATTGTAGACATTTTCAACAAGATCCTAAATAAACGATAAAACTGTACAGAATAATCTTAAAAAGGTTGTAACTTCAGAGTAGTCAATACAAGAACTATTTGAAAATTAAAATTATAAAAAAACCTCAATTTGAAGAAAGCTTTATTTTATTTTATTTTTCATACGAGATTCACTTCTATTAATGCGTTTCAGGAGAATAATATTTTTAATTAATTTATACTTTTAAAAATTATAGACACTGCTTTGAACGAATACGAAAGAGATTAAACACACAATGAACTGTCGATTAACTTAATAAATTCTTCTTATTGGTTCGATGACCCCACATCATTAATAATATCATTAATATCATCATTAATAATATCATTAATATCATCATTAATAATATCATTAATATCATCATTAATAATATCATTAATATCATTAATAATACCGAACATCATATCAGTAATAATACTGATCATATCAGTAATAATATCCCTATAGAAACATCACATCAAAAATTCATGTAATTCTCTAGTGTCTGCATGTATTAATTGCTCAAATAAATACTCATACCCAATACGCGAAGCAATATTACCGTGTAAATATGAAATTTTCAAATGTATACAGAAAGTTCGATAACCTATATAAATTCCGTCCTCATTAGAAAGCAATAATAATAATTTTATTATCTATCTATCTATTATATTTCCAGGCAATTCTTCAAACTTTGATAACCTCCTTAAGCAAATGGACTGTGACGGACGGATAAACGGCGCGTGGATCCCATTTTACATTTTGATGGTGCAAGGAAGCCTAAAAATGAAAAACGCGTCTGCTCGCAGATTCGAAAAATGTAGCCGCATGCGGAGAGGCGAATGGACGGCGGGAAATTGCGAGAATCGCAATAATTGCGGAAAGGGAATCGGGGGGGGGGGGAAGCGCGTCCGATAGGCTCGACGGGTCGCGAGAGAAGAGAATGAGGCGAGAGAATCAGCGTTCCACGAGCTTGCGGCGGCATGAAACCAGAAATACCCGACATGCCCGGCCTATTTTCGTTCCTCGTTCTCTACTCCCCCTCCCCCCTCCTCTTTCCTCTCTCTCTCTCTCATCCTTCACGTTTTTATCTCTTTCACGTGCGATACACTAATTTTTCCTCGAGATCATTTACCGAGCCGAGAAGTATGCTTCCAATAAGTGGTACCATCCCAAACAAATATTCCCTTTGACATTCGCCCGCTTCTCTATCGCGAACGAACATCTGTGAATCACCTCGCGTTTTCCAATGCCACGTGTGCGACCAGTCTACGAAATTCGATAGATACAAGGGTCGATATATGCTTCGTTGCTCTCTTCTCATTCTTAATTATTTATTTATATATTTAATCGTTTGTTTATTTATATAGATTTAATCATTTTTATTTATTTATTTTATCAATTATTTATTTATTTTATCATTTCTTTATTTATTTTACCATTTCATTGTTTATTTTATCATTTCTTTGTTTACTTTATCGTTTATTTATTTACTTATTTATTTATTTATTTAAAATAATTCGAAGATTATGTAGATATATACTTTTACGAGATACCTTTTTATTTTAGGTTATTTTAGTACGATAAGCAAATGTCCATTAAGAGAAAAGTATGGTAGATTTTACGATGCAATATTGACAACTACATATAAAAGTAGATGCACTAAGAAAAAATATTTGTTAAATGGCAAATATATGTATTTTGTTGACTGTAATTTTGTTTCTTCAACTAATTTTTCAATAATAAAGGAAAATATTTATTTGAATCAATATGAGATAAATTGTTAAAATGATTAAAATATATTTAGGTCAACAAAATAAAACTTTAGACTTATTCCACCACTCCACTGCGTTGAGTCAAACGATATTTGGTAATTTGAACAAAATTTTCTTCTCAGTGTCAATTTTATTTAGATTCTTCCTAAATATGTATATTTCGTATTGCGATAAAAATATATTAAATTTTAAAATAATTAGTATAATCCTCACTATTGTATTAAGGCATAATATATTATGATTTTTCTTAATGTGGGATAAAAATAGATTTAAATTATTAAATTCAGGTACAAATGATTATTCTCATTTTTTTATAGTGCATGCCAACGGAGATTTGAAACTCATATTTTTAAAAAATGAATATTGCGTCGATTCAAAAAAAAACCCAACATTATTTGCTTGTTGAACTTTTTTTAAAATTTATACACAGCAGCATCCATGCAAAAGAATACGTTTATTTTTGTGTGATTTTTGCCAAAAAATAGCGAGTTAAATACGTGACAACGTTGTCTTGTACAATAATCTTGACTCAGCAAAATATTCGCTATGCTTCGTAACAAAAATTTCCTTTGCTCTACAGTAACATTTTTTCACTGCATGCTCAATGCAATAATCGAAAAATTGCTTAGTCAAGTGTAATTGTTAAATATTATTCGAATGTGGCAATAATTATAACTAAATAATATATTAAGCTCAGAAATTAATCCGTAGTATTTTACGAATCATTTATTGCAATGGACAAAACTAAAGATTAATTCATACATAAAATACATGTATATAGTATACATTTTTTAATTGTCTTCTAAACAAATTAAAATAAATTTTTAACAATACGTTTTGTATTAATATGCTTAAAGATAAATTTGATAAAAATAAATATTTATGACAAGATTCGAAATATAGTTATTTTGAACAATTGATATCTTCCTAAAAATCTTTCTAATCATCGTGAAGTTTTTGCATGACGGTTTTGAGACAGTAATTAATAATATGTAAAATTCTTACAAGTTTCATATCATTTTCGATTGTGAACAAAGTATAAATTTTGCTACGTGCAAGTGACAACTATACTAGTTATTATGGAACTAATTATATTTTATTTAGATTCTATCCCAAAAAATACTTTGTTTTACGATAAAAATATATTTATAGTTATAAAATAATCGACATAGTTGTCACTCTATGGTTGTACAATGATAGATTTTACTATACACGAGTGGCAACTATACTAATTACTATAAAACTAATTATATTTTATTTAAACTCTACCCTAAGTATACTTTGTTTTGATATAAAAATATGTTTATAGTTATAAAATTATAGCAGAATCTACTGATAGAATATGGTATATTATACTATACACAAGTGACAACTTTACCAATCATTATAGAATTAATTTTATTTTATTCAGATTTTATTATAAATACACATTGTTTTACGATAAAAATAATCAGCATAGTTGTCATTTTATAGTAAAATCCAGTGACAGAATGGTAAATTTAACTACACCCAAGTGACGACTAACTAATTATTATAAATAAATACATTTTATTTAAATTCTATCCTAAATATACTTCTTTTAACTATACAAAAATATATTTAGTTAAAAAATAAACAACATAGTTGTCGCATTATGGTTAAATGCACTATAGTGATTTCTGTCAGTGATACTTATTGGAACGACGAGTCCTCGTCCAATATTTCGATTTTGGTAAAGAGCGAGACCGTTGGGCGAGATGACGAGGAAGAGTGACGAGAGGAGGAGGAGGAGGAGGAGATGCAACGAAGACGAAAGAGAAGAGATCGGCCGGACTAGCGCGGAAATTCGCTAATTATAGAATGGAGTAACGTTGGACTTGAACCAATCCTGACCTTCCCTGCTGCGTCATGCGACCTAGAAAATGTGTGCACGATTCTCCCTGCCCGCGATGGATGCATCTACGTGTGTTCGCGTATATATATATATAGAAATAACCGAAGACGACATCGCAGCCACCGTTGGAAAGTGCACCGAAGTAAAAAACGATCCGGAAATGCCCTCTGACGTTTTAACTGACCATCCCCCCACCCCCACCCCACCCCCTTTGTCTTTTTCTCATTTCGTTATTTTTTCTCCTTTTCTCCCTTTGCACGACTCGGGGCAAATTCTCATCGGCAACGACCACGCGAACCGTATCGATCTCTCGTCTATAGCTCGAAAGAAAAAAAAAATAAGCCAGAAATAAAAAATGAAATAAGCTCTCCGTCGTCTCATCGCGCTTTTCGACACTCGGAAGGAATGCTGAAACGAAAAATCAATTCGTAACGTAGTTATCGCGACGATCGATTGAACGAGTTCTAAATAATTCCCATTATCGCTGTCGCAGTTCTCTCTGAGCTTTTTTTTTTTCGTTAAAGTTATACGATCGTCACGCGAAACGTTACGAACGCTTTTCCTTTTCGTATATAGAGGGTTTTATTGTTCGCTCTATAATGACGATTTTTCGGGGAGTTTACTTTTCGAGAGTGCGGTAAAAATATCCTTGGCTCTCTCGGTGTGATAGAGCGAAGTTTGCCGGAGAGGGCTGATCGGGGGCGATCGATGAGAAACTCCGAGGAGACCGGAAGGGAACGAGGAGGCCGGAGGAGGTCGTATATCCATGCAAGAACCTTCTGACTTTACTGGGTGCATTTCATTAAATTTAACTGTAGCGAGACACTATCTCTACGAGCCTGGCTTGATGGACGTCGTCCTTTTTTTTTATTTTTATTTTCAAGCCTTGCCAAGAATGAGAAAGCGAGGCCTGGCGAAAATTTTAAACCGTGCAAAGGACACGCTTTTTTTCCGCTTAGCCAGCGTACTCTGTGAAATTCTAGTCCTCCGACTCTTTGCAGCCATTGAAAAAATGAATATTCATGAGTTTTCAGAGCAAACTGTTGAGGAAGCTAAGCTCCGCTTCGACAGTCAAGAAAGATTTATATGTTTTTCAATATTTTGTTCAACGCCTAATTTTTTATTATTATGTAGCATATTATGTATTAATATTTCGTTCGTTTTAGTTTTAGCTTTTTTATAGTTGCAATTTTAGTTATTCAGTTATTTAGTTTTTTTAAAAATGAAATTAAACATGCAGACTTTTTTGATAAACTTATTGATAAAACGGGGACTCAAATTGATGATTTTAATAAAATATGTGGTAAAAAATATATGATATAAACTGCTGATGAAACATTTCATGAGGATACTATATTTTTAAAAAATATATATTTACATAGAAACACATTATTTTAAAAACCTATTTCTTAATTATAATAACAGAGAGACTTTTTGATAGGCACATTGATAAAAATTATCAACCAGGATTCAACTTTATGTTATTTGAACGAAACAGAGAATTAAAAAAATGTATGATATAACTATGACAAAATATTTCAACAGGATTCAATATTTAAAAAAATATATATATTTATACAAAAATAAATTAGTTTCTTTTTTAATATTACAATTTTTATTAAAATTAAGCATATAGACAAAATATAGTATATGCAATAATTAATGAAATATTTCATCAGGACTCTACTATAAAAAATATTTATTTACAAAGATACACTAAGCTTTGAAAATGTAAATTAAGGTTGTATGAGCGATGTTATTTAAAATATGAGAATTTGACAAACTTTTAGTGTTTCATTTTTAAGCATATGAAAAAAAACTTTGTGCCAGATTTGAAATTGTATTACTGCATCGTTTAAGAGTTATCAATGTCCAAAGTTGCTGAGATTTAACATTGCTTTTCTTCTGGAGAATTTGTAAATTTGCATTGAATACAAATTTAAAAATATATGAGATTCTTGTGCATTTTTTTCATATTCGTAAAATAGTTTTCATTTTATATAAACAGTCAATTCACAACGTTTACTAACATTTTTCTATTTAATCATTTAAACAATAAGAAATGTTTAAAACATTTTTATTTAAAATACACTCAACCTACCAATTGATAATCAAAAAGCCAGAGTCTGATTTTTACGAATTTAAAGTCACGAATTTACTTTTTACTGGGATTGTCTGTGCCATGCAACCTTAAAATAAATTGAACAAGTTTAAATACATCGTTTAACTTTATTTACTACAAATTGAAAGACTTTTATTCATGGTTCACCGAAAGTTGAAAAATTCGATCATGGAGACAATCCTCATTGATTCAAATTCCGGAAAGTTTATTCAACTGTTTCCAAAATCCGTGACCGAGCGGGCGCAAAGGTGAATAATAATAAACGAGGATAGTCCCGAATGGAGAAATGGTGGAAAATCCGTCGAACAATTCGGCAGTTGGGGTGAATAAATGACAACAACGGAGGGGGCGGAAGAAAAATGATGTTTGCCATTCTGGGAGGATTTTTGATGGAAAGTGCATTAGGAGGGGTGAGAGTGCCATATTGGATGCGATTTAGCGTTGAAGGGAGAACGGACAGGTCCAAGTCTTCACAGATGAGCGAAGCATGAACAAAAGCTCGACGATTATTGAGGTAGCGGCCTCGGTCGTGTTGCCTGGCAGTGTGCACCGAGTTCGGGTTTTAACCGTGGGGGTTGCTGCGCGGCGCCGCGACCATCCCCCGCGGGGATCAATTGCGTGGAGGGGCAAAAGCATTGGAGAGAAAGAGAGAGAGAGAAAGAGAGAGAGTTGCAAAGTCGTCGCAACGCCCGTATCGCAAAGTCAACGCCCTGGCAATGCAGCCTCTCTCTCTCTCTCTCTTTCTCTTTCTCTCTCTCTCTCTCTCTCTCTCTCTCTCTCTCTTTATACGCAAGCGTCGGTGTAACCAAGTTTTATCCTCGTCGTGCTTTCCTACGCTTCGTACAACCCGGACGTGTGTCCGTGCGTTACGTAACCTTACTAACTGCCCCGACTCACACAAATCGTTGAATTCATACAATCACGATACCACCAACACATACGCTAATAACCTTCTATATGAATTTCATTTTCATACATTTCGCGAGTTAAGGTTGTTTGAGCGATATTTCTAAAAATATTAAAATTTGATAAATTTTTTATAATTTGTTCTTAAGGAGGTTGGCTACAAATGGCGAAAATAAATGACGTTTTACATGTTAAAAGTATAGGGAAAGGAAATTTGTTAGGAACATGGTAAAAATTAGAGAGAATGTTCTTTGTCACTAAAGAAATTAATATAAATTCAGAAAAAAATATCGTCTACATTATTTTCGAGTAATCGAGTGGTAAAGTT